>OZ002737.1:18227312-18401431 GCA_963924305.1 Polygonum maritimum | reverse complement strand
ATGAGCATATGGAGAAGGGCTAACTTCGGAGATATGGAACCGGTTGATATGAGTCTTACTATGGCCGATGGTTCATCAACAAAGGCCACCGGAATTCTAGATGACGTCCCGGTTAGAGTTGGTAGATATTTTGTGCCCGATGATTTTGTGATCCTTGACATGAAAGAAGATCCGATGGTACCCATTATTCTCGGAAGGCCGTTTCTAGCTAAGGCGGGTGCCGAATTCGATGTGAGGAATGGGAAAGTCACTTTCGAGATTGGCGAGGAAAAAGTGGAGTTCCATTTCAACAAGGCCCTTAATGAACCCGATGCATTGGCGATCTTGAAGCTAGAGGAAAATGCCAAGTGCAAGAGAGAGGAGTTGGAACCCACAAGAGAGGAAGAAGCACCATTGAGAGATCAAGACATGGTCAATGTTCAAGTCCATGAGGAGCCAAGAGGTGGAGATAGCCCGAGAAGCCATGAAGAGTATCCTACTCTATATCCTTTTGATGTGGGCGATTCTTACATTTGTTTAAGTGACTTGAAAGAAGATCTAGAGGATGACTACCTTTGCTTGAGTGATTTGCAAGAAGACTTGAGTTATAATGTCATTGAGTCCCCTTGAAATTCTTTAGATTTTTGTGGTGTAGGTAATGAAGAGCAAGTTGAGAAGATGCAAGAGATGCCAACCTACATTTTGGAGGAGAAGAATGATGGAGAAGTTGGAGGCCACACTTTCATCAAACACAAATGGTGGCACTTCGGTTATGAGGAGTGTGGAGATGCATATGACAAGGAGGATCAATTCACCGTTTTTCACCCTCCTTGAAGGGTAGAGGTTAGAAGTCAAGCTAGTGACTTAAAAGAAGCGCTCCTCGGGAGGCAACCCGAGTTTAGTAGGTTCATTTTCATTGTTTCTAGTTTGTTTTTCTTTACCTTAGCTTAGATTCTTTCTAATCTCTTCTTTAGCATGTGTTTTGTGGAATTGTGTGTTATATGAGCTTCATGATCATGTGTGGTATTTGTGGAAATGATGCAATGACTTGTGGGTAGAAAATTTCCAAGACAAGGGATTTTTAGGAAGCCAAAACGGGTAGGACCGAGGTACCCAGTACCTCGGGCCCGAGGTCCCCAACGTCGGTCCAGTATTGGCGGTCCACTTTGGCCTTGATTTTGTGGAAATTCCTATTATGCCCTTCTGACCTAACTTTGTCTTCTACACCATTTAAGCTCTCTTTCCCATACCAAACACCCATCACCCCCATAACTACCTTCCCAAAATACCAAATCCCCTTCAAAACCCCCAAATCGATCCATCACTCCACCATACTCGAACCCAAGCAATTTCCACCACAAATCTCGATCCATACCCCTAGCATCCTCAAGCATTGATCCAAAGGCCAAAAATCCCACAAAATCCCATAGATCTTCATCCCTCTTCTAGATCTAGAAGAGAAATTTGAGTTCTAAGAAGTTGATTGCTAGAAGTCTTTGTTTCTTCAACATTTGGTATGTGAATCTCAATCTCTACTTGATTCTTTGTGAATTTCATGCTTTCATTGCTAGATTTAAGATATGCCATGATTGAGTGAGCTTGAACTTTGAGCATCCATGGTGATTTGCTTGCATTGTGAAATTTGTGCTTAACTGTTGCATAATCCCACTTAGAACTTCGATTGATGATGAGAAATGGTTGATTTTGGATTTTAGGAGCATGATAGTGTGTTGCATGGATGAATCTAGGATGAGAAGTCGGAACGGACTCGGTCCGAGGTACCCAGTACCTCGGGACCGATGTTCAACGTCGGTCCAGCAACTCGGACCGAGGTCCCCAACCTCGGGCCCGTCGTCTTTTGCATATCGGTCCGACGTTTTTCGAGCTTCTTTTGTGTGAATTTAGGATTTCATGAGCTTGAATGTTGGTTATAGCATGCTATTCATGATATGTCTTGAGGCTTGACCATTGATATGTGAATCTTAGTTCATATATGATTGAATTTTGTGGATTGAGTGTGTCAAGTGCAAGTATGGGGTTATCTCTTTGCATGGTGAGTGTTCATGTGTATAATCTCAGGATCGACCCCCCCTAGGGTCGAGATCGACCACCCTTGTGGTTATTTCTTTGCATGATGAGTTGTTTATGATGGATGCTTGTGCTCTTGTTGTGATTGTATAGATTTTATCTTGGAGTTCTTTGCTTTGATTGTGTGTAGGTACCATGACTACCCGAGCATCTTCTTCAAGGATGGAGAAAGCAACAAGAAAGTCTAAGAAGTCGTCCAAGAGAGTCCAAAGGATGGACGACGTACGCTTCAAAGATGATGATGTAGCTCAAGAGTATGAGCGCCTCATGGGTCTATCTCACCACACTCGGTGGTTAGATTGGGAGTCTATTAGAAATATGTGCATGGATGAGGCTCTAACTCGGTGCTACTCTCATATTGGGCTCAACGTCTTGCTAACATGGAACAACACTCACTATCCCGCCTTGACGTCCGAATTCATGGCGACATTCAAGTGCACTTATGAAGGGGTCGAGAGTGAAGGCATGATCTCCTTCCAAATGGGCAACGAGTTGCATGAAGTTTCTCTCCGGAACTTGGCTACCTACTTCGGGTTCCCATTTACAAGAGATGAGGCTTATGTTGACAATGAAAAGGTCGACTACCTTTGGAAGTTTTTGGCCGGGAAGAGCGAGATGAGGAAAGGAGCATCGACTAATGAGATAGCCAACCCACTCTTCCGAGTTACGATCCGAGCCTTGGGTTGTTCTATCTTTGCTAGACATGAATTGAGCAAGCCTATGAAGGAGGAGGCCATGATACTCCATGAGATGTTGTTTGAGAGTGAGAAGCCGATGAACCTCACATGGGAATGGGTGAAGATGGTGAGGGACTTCCAAAGTTCTTCATGGATCTATTTCGGAGGCATGATTGCCCGGTTAGCTCACCGTCTTGAGGTGGACTTGTCTACCTACACACCGGCCCCAAATGGTGTGGAATTCATGGACCTCAAGTATTTCAAGAAGGCAAACATTATCAAGGAGAAGCTAGTGACCGGCGCCTCTACTTACTTAGCCCCGCACTCCAACTTCAACAATGTGCACGTTCCCTTGGAGCCTCGACTCTTCGACCTCACTTGTTACTACAATTGGTACCAAGTGTGGGCGGGGAATGTCAATCCTTATGGAGAGCCGGAGGGGACACTCGAGGTTAGGAGGCGAGCACAACACATCCGCTTCACTTCTCCTCAAGCATCCCCGGACACCGAAGAAGAAGAGCCCAACCGATATGAGTTTGTAAGGAGAGACGACATGGATGTCGACGTGCCTAGAGGTGAAGAAGAAGAAGAAGAAGAAGGTGGTTACCAACATCTGCTCACCGACCACGCACCAACTCTCTTGGACCGAGGTGCTTCACAAGTCGGGCCCGATGTCCATCAACGTCGGTCCGACGTGTTTTTGCCCGATCCGGTCCCACGCCACTTCGAGAGGGGTGAGGGAAGTGGAGCACACTAAGCACCACCTAGCTACGGAGGATATGAGGGGTATGCCCAATGGTACGGGCCCGGAATGGTGTTCCCCGAGCCTAACCAATCGGTGGACATGAACTTCTTGGCCACCCAAATGGCGCATCTCCAACTTCAACAATCAAGTATGCTTCAAGAGGCACACCACATCAACCTTCAACAACAACATCTCAACTTCCAACAACAACAACTTTTCCACCACCAAGAAGACTTCCAAGTTCAATTTGATAAGGTGAACCGCAACATTGCCTACACTAGACGTGAAGTGGAGGACTTGAGGGCGGCCGAGGATCAAAGATGGAGCGTTCAAGAGAGTTTCAATGCATGGATGACCGGGAACTTCTCTTCCCGTGAAGATCAATGGACACGTCCCGCACCACAAATTCAACCGCCAAGTCAAGACCCTTTCCACGACCAAGTGTATGAGCGAGAGCGGCACGCACGGCTTCAAAGGAGACGCCGTCAAGGACACCCTCCAAACTAAGCCTCAACATGCCATTCAAGAATAAGAAATTGTGAGGTCTCTTTATTCTTCTCTTTACTTTTGAGTTTTGATTTCTTTTGATGAGGACATCAAAATTTTAAGTATGGGGTGGGTTAGTAGTTCATAATTCCATGTGTAGTTTCATGTGTTTGTGTTTTTCTTGTTTAAGGGATGTTTCATTTTGGGATAGTGGCACGATATGTTGAATGAATGATGATTGAATTTTATGGTATGAATGGATGAGTTTGTTTTGTTTTTGAGAAAATTTTTGCAAAAATTCATAAAAATTTGAAAAATTTCTGTTAAAAATAACAAAAAGATTTTGTTTTGGACTAGGAATTCCCATCTTAGATGTCCATATGAAGGCTAATGATGATGTGAGCATGTAAAGTCCTTTGCATATTTTTGGATAGTTTAGCCTCTAAATGGATGTTGCTTTTGATGTAATATGATGTCTTGCATGTTTTTATTGAGCACATGAGTTCTTGGATGAGTTTTGATGCAACTAAGCTAGAGTGAACCTTGTGAGATGATTTTTGGCCATTTTAGGGATGTTTGCTCATATTGCATATCCCTCATTTTCTTGTGTGATTAGCTCATGCATGCTTACTAAAACTTGCTATTGAGGTGTTTATATATTTTCCAAGACCAATATGAGAATTGTTCTATGCTTTGTCACATTGATTTGAACTTTGTTTCATTTAGTCACAAAATGTTCCATATCCTACCTTGAAGATAAACCGTTGTTTGTAGCCCCGTTTTAGCCTTAGACCTTTGTTTGAAACTCCTCAAAAATATGATTCCTAGCCTATATGACTTGACCCTTATGGGATTGGACTTTAGTGAGAGGTTTGGAGTATATTTGGAGAGTTGAGATTCTCTTGGGTGAAGGGAAAGAAAGGGAGTTATAAACCAAGTGGGTAGTACATTGGGGCACCGACCGAGTTAAAGTGCACATCGGGGCCGAGTTAGTGTGCAAGTCGATCCTATGTGCAAAAGTGTAAAAAATCCAACAAAAAGTTTAGTAAAAAGATGAAGTGGAATGTTAAGTGAAATGTGGGTTGAAAGAAGAAGAGAAGAAGAAAAATCAAAGTCTTTTGGATGAGTGAAATTGAAAGTGGAAAAATTTGGTGAAGTTGGTGAGAGGCTAGAAAGTTCAATCCCCATTGTAAGCACCACAAGACCAAAATGATTCCCACCTTGAGAAATACCAAAAGCCCCATTACAACCCGGCCGAATGGAACCTCTTTGAGGACCTCCATTGAGCCAAGTTCATATTCTTTGTGTGCATTGTAATAGGCATCTCTAGGTGGAGGAATTGGTGATATTAGCTTCAATAGTAAAGCCTTTACTTGCATGTTTGTTGAGTTTGAGTGTTCATTGCTAAGCCTAAACACATGATGAGTGATACACATTCCTATATCCCTAAAGTGAGGCTTTGTTGCATAGACCTTATTCCTTGAACATTTGATCATGTGTGATGACGTAATCTTGCTAGCATATCTATCACTTATGCTTACTTGATTTTTCATAAGAGGCTTTACTTGAAGATTGTGCTTCGGTCTTGCTTATGTTGTTATTGCTTGAGGACAAGCAAGTTTAAGTATGGGGTATTCTGATGTCTCTCATTTTGGAGGTGTTTTAGTAGTTGATTTCCCTTGAAAATATGTGTTTTTCATTCTCTTCTTTGTTAGTTTTGTTTCCTTTTTAGCTTAGTTCCCGGTTTTCTTCAAGAGTCGGAAACTATGCGAGTTTGTTTGTTTTTGTAGGTAAAATGGCAAGAATGAGGACAATTTCGAGGAGCTAATGAAAGAGCCAAGCCAAGAATGAAGTGGAACCAAAGGAAACCAAGGAAGAAGACAAGGATCGAGGCCCTGGACCGAGATACACCAAGTCGGGCCCGAGATCGAGCACCTAGTGAACCGGACCGACGTTCCCAACGTCGGGCCCGAGGTCGTTCCGTGTCGGTCCAAGTCGGCATAGGATTGGATTGTTCCCCAAGGCATATTTTTAGTAACTTTCCACATTTGCCCCTTTCTAAATTGGGATTCCTTGGTCCCCAATCCATGAGAGGCTATAAATAGAGGTGATTAGAGAGCATTAAGGGCATGTTTTGGATAGACCACACTCAAATCACTCTCTAAGGGCTCAAGGAAGGCTTGGAGAGCAAGGAGAAGAAGGGAGAAGGAAGAGAAGGAGAGATCGGTGGAGAAGAGAGGAGGAAGTGTGAGTTTTGTACTTTGTTTTGCTTTGATCTAGTGGAATTGAGACTTGGATTTTGTAGACACTTTGGATTTGAATGCAATTGGAGTTTGATTTGATGATGATGATTGAGTTTTGCTTGATTTCCCTTTTGTTTATGCTTTTCTCTTACCATATGGAGTAGATTCCATAGTCTTGGGCTATGGGGGAATCCCCTAGCTAGATTTGGGTAGAAAACCCCAATTCCATAGCCTTGAGTGCTTGATTTGTGAATCCTCTCTACATTCAGCTTCAATTCTCTTGTGAAAGCAAGGGATCTAAAGCTTGTGTTTGGTAAGAGTAAGCGAAAGTGGTCTCGATCCCATCACAAGTCTCTAGCATCGAAGGTGACGCGAAAGCTCCCTTGGGTCGAGGTGTAGATTGGAGGGATTTGAGGCGAACAACCTCGATCTCACTAGAATCAAACACTTATTGGTTGAATTGAGGAAGAATATCCAAGTCTAGTTGGGGGAGGAACCCAAAAACCCAAGACCGATCTACCATTATTGCCAAATCGAAGTACCCAGTCATCGGGCCCGACTTGCATCAACGTCGGTCCCGACCAACTCGACCTCGATCCTACCTCGGACCGAAGTGACCTGTGTCTGTCCGAGGAGATCTCTTTTGTTTGCCTTCGTTTTGTCTTTATTTTCTCCTCTTTTTTAGTCTTTTCGGGTACTCTCGACGCACGAACTCCCGTGTGTTCGACACCCTACCTCTTTACTACAAGTGAGGTTCGGTTTTATAAATTTAAATTGTGAGACCCTCCGATCCCGGACCGATCAGATATTACCGCCGGTGACCTTGAGACTAATGTCAAAAACTTTATTACATTTGTCAAATTGACAGAAGTGTCATTACATAATTGAAATTGAGATGCGCTGGATTGGTCCTTACATGTCAAGGGACCCAACACAACTTTAAACTCAGAGTGCGGAATTAAAAGTGAGCAAGATCCTCAATGTATCCTTGGCTTCAGTCTTTAATGTCAATTCCGCCACCTGATGTGCCGCGATGGAAATACGGTTGACACCAGCCGACCATGCAAAGGAAAAATGGTGGTCGGGTTAGTCTTACGAAAGACTAAGAAAATGGGGTTTTGAAAAGCGGTTCAGGTTGGTGAGAGGAAGTAGAGACGGATATCGACGCCGAATGAAAACCGGACGATAGCCTAACCCTCTACTGCCTTCCACGAGAAAACGAACATGACTTTTAAGAGAGTTATGAGAAGAACTCCGGAAAAGGTTCCAAAAGGTTTAATACGAATATGTTAGGAACTTCTTACACACAATTGATGTCGGTTTTTAAAACCCTCGTTGACTACGTTAATCTCAACCAACCTCATCTTGCTCGTAAGTGCCGACGGGGAGGTGGCCACTAGGGCGCTTAAGCACCAAGCCCATCTTGCCATTTTATAGGCGTTTTAACAAGTCGAGCAAGCATTCAGATTGGAACCAGACTCAACGAAATCCCAGAGCGAGGACGGTATTCCATTTTGTACTAACCATCCTATCAAGTTACCTAGGTGCATGATGCGTTCGCCTTCTAGGGACTCCAAGAAGGACTCGCTTGGCCAAGGATCTAGGTTACGAGTTGGGCCTTATCCGACTATTGAGGAAAACATAAGGAGGCGGAAGCTGAGTTATGGAAGGTGGTAGTGGTGGTAAGGAAGCTGGTAGCTGGGGTAGGGACTCTGGTAGCTGCGGTAGGGACTCTGGTAGCTGTGGAAGGGACTCGGGTAGCTATGCTGCGGTAGGGACTCTGCTAGCTTTGGATTGGACTCTGGTAGCTGTGCTGCGGCAGGGACGCTGGTAATTGTGGTTGGGACGCTGATAACTACGGTAGGGACGCTGGAAGAGGAACGATGGTAGGGACGCTGGTGGATGTGGTAGGGACGCTGGTGGCGGAGATAGGGACGGTGGTAAGGACTCGACGGGTGGAAGAACTCGCCGTCGAACGAGGAAGCGACCGGAGGTCGGGGAAGTGAGGGCGTCGGAGAAGAGAGATAGAAGGGTTGACGTTCACGGTTTTGGGGAAGAGATATCACTCGATTCAAGCCAAAACTCATTGATTGCAAACGTGAAGATTACAAGAGAGGAGAGCTCCTTATATAGTGGAGGCTCTTAGGCAACAAAAGGAAACCCTAGCATTTATGGGCTGGGCCTAAAACATGCAAGTCTTGGCCCAATACCCTATGCATACTATAAATGGCCAGACAACTAATCTGACATAATATTCTTGTCTCTACTACAAAAGGTAATACTTATCCATTAGCTAGCTAGGAAAAGGAAAGACAAAGACTAGAACAAACAAGTCTTAAGGACTCTGCTGAGGACTCTCTTCAAGAGCTGAGGGACTCTACTGAGGACTCTGCTGAGGACTTTGGTGAGGACTCTACTGAGGACTTTGCTAAGGACTCTGTTGAGAACTCTGCCCATGAGCTGAGGGACTCTAATGTTGAGGACGCTGGAAGGGAAGCTGCTGGAAATGTTGGGACGCCTTGGTGCAGTCCCTAGGATTGTCCTTGGCAGCAGGCGTCCTCTAGATATGGGGACTTCTAGGGTGCCGGTAGGGACGCCAGGGCCCCTTCCTCAAGATTGGCTTTAAGGACGCTCAGCACCCATGTAGGTGGTTCTTTAGGGACTAAGCTAAAGGACTGAGAGGCTCGCCATACAAAGGACGCCGTTGCTTGAGCGATGGCCTTAGCACGAGCTCGAGTAATGGGTCCGTCCGAACGCATTGTCATGGCGTCTTCCTCTTCCTTGGGAGTAAGGGAAGGGATCACATCATCCTCCCCCCCTTGAGTGGGAAGCGTCCCCGCTTCCTCCAAAAGGTGGTTATCTTCAGGTTCCACGTATGGAGATAAGTCCGCGACATTGAAAGTGGCATGGACAGTCCCATAGGAATCTGGCAGCTGAAGCTTGTAAGCATTTGGTCCAATCCGCTCAAGGACGCGAAAGGGACCGTCCCCCCGGTGATGGAGTTTAGTCTTCCGGGCTGAAGGGAAGCGATTCTTGCTCAAATGGAGCCAAACCAAGTCCCCGGGCTCAAAGATGAGCTGTTGGCGTCCCTTGTTATGTTGGTTGGCATATTGTTGGGCACGACGCTCAAGACGGTCCTTCGTCCTCATGTGCAGTTTCTTAATGTACTCAGCGCGGTTGGCTGCATCGAAGTGTTCTCCTTGCTGCAAGGGACGGGGTGAGAGATCCGTGGGAGTAAGTGGATTGTGCCCATAGACGACCTCGAAGGGAGTCATGTTGTGCGCCGAGTGTTTGGACCTGTTATAGAAAAATTCTACAGTAGAGAGTAAGTCCTCCCACCGGCGTGGGTTGTTCTTAAGCATCACTCGAAGGAGTGAGCCTAAGGTCCGATTGGTGACTTCCGTCTGGCCATCGGTTTGGGGATGGACGGAAGTAGAGAATAGTAGTTTGGTGCCTAACTTTCCCCAAAGTGTTCTCCAAAAATGTCCCACAAACTCGAAGTCCCTATCACTTATGATTGTGTGGGGAATGCCATGGTACTTCACTACGTGGTCAAAGAAGAGACAAGCCACGTCCGTAGAATTGTTCGTCGTAGTACACGCAATGAAATGGGCCATTTTTGAGAAGCGACACACTACTACAAAGATGGAGTCCTTACCCCTCTTGGACCTAGGTAGTCCCGTGATGAAGTCCATTGAAAGGTCTTCCCACGGAGCATGCGGAATAGGCAAGGGAGAGTAAAGTCCATGATTATGGCTAGTGGACTTGGCCTTTTGGCAAGTGATGCAACTCTTGCAATACTTCGTGACATGATGAGCCATGTGAGGCCAAAAGAAGTGTTCACGCAAAGCAACAAGGGTTTTATTAACGCCAAAATGACCACGGCCCTCATGCGCTTCTTTTATCAAAAGAGTCCTTATGGAAGACTTAGGGACGCATAGCTTCCCGGCCTTGAATAAGTACCCTTCATCTAGAAAGTAGCCATCAATGGCATGAGAAGGCGTGGCCTTTTCCATGATGGGACCAAAGAATGGGTCCGAAGCATAAAGCTCCTTTAACATGGAAAAGCCAAGTAAGCGAACTTGGAGGGAAGAAAGGAGGGTGTACCTGCGAGAAAGGGCGTCCGCAACCACATTCTCCTTACCTTTCTTGTGATGGACGACGTAAGGGAACGTCTCCAAGAACTCGACCCAGCGTGCGTGTCTTCTATTGAGGTGTGCTTGACTCTTGAGGTAAGACAATGCCGCGTGGTCGTTGTGGATGATGAACTCCCGTGGCCACAAGTAGTGTTGCCAAGTCTTAAGGACTCTAATAAGAGCGTACAGCTCTTTGTCGTATGTGGGGTAGTTCAACTGAGCTCCAGTGAGCTTCTCACTATAGTAGGCAATTGGCTTGCGTTCTTGGTGGAGGACGCCGCCTATGCCAACATTTGAGGCATTACACTCGATCTCAAAGGGCTTAGTGAAGTCCGGGAGCTGTAGGAGTGGAGCATTACAAAGGGAGTCCTTTAGGCTTTGGAACGCCTTTTCATGATGCTGCTTCCACTCTATGATTGTGCCTTTCTTGGTTAAGGCATGCAATGGGGCAGCAAGGACGCTGAAGTGATGGACAAAACGGCGGTAGAAACCGGCGAGTCCTAGGAAGGAGCGGACTTCCGTTGCACTCTTCGGAGTAGGACAGTCCTTGATAGCCTTGATCTTTTCCTCGTCCACTTGTAAACCAACACTAGAGACCACAAAGCCAAGGAAGACAGTGGAAGGCTTGCAAAAGGTACACTTAGCCAAGTTGGCAAAGAGTGTTTCACGGCGTAAGCGTGCCAATACCAACTTAATGTGTTCCGTGTGGTCATTGAGATTCATTGAATAAATCAAGATATCATCAAAGTAGACCACAAGGAACTTACCAATGAAGTCCCTAAGGACATGGATCATGAGTCTCATAAAGGTGCTTGGGGCGTTGGTGAGACCAAAGGGCATGACGAGCCACTCATAGAGACCAAATTTTGTCTTGAAGGCTGTCTTCCATTCATCGCCTTCCTTCATGCGGATTTGGTGGTAGCCACTCTTCAAGTCGATTTTGGTGAACAAGGTGGCACCATGGAGCTCGTCCAACATATCATCGAGCCTAGGAATTGGATGCCGGTATTTGATGGTGATGTTGTTGATTGCACGGCAGTCCATACACATGCGCCAGGAGCCATCCTTTTTAGGGACTAGAATGACGGGCACGGCACAAGGACTTAGGGACTCTCTTACATAGCCACGCTCAAGGAGTTCTTGCACTTGCTTTTGGAGTTCCTTGGTTTCATCTGGGCCAGCTTTGTAAGGAGCTCTATTTGGTAGAGAGGCCCCGGGCATCAAGTCGATTTGATGCTCAATTCCACGTAGTGGTGGAAGGCCTGGGGGAAGGTCGTCAGGGAAGACGTCCTAGAAGTCCTCTAGAAGGGAAGCCACGGCGCTAGGGACGGCCGGATCATTAGGGACTGTGCTAGAAGATGTGAGGGACATCGGCACCAACAAGAAGCAATGGGCACGTCCTGAAAGTGGCGGTTGAGATGGGGACGGCCGTGTGACCAACCCACGGGGTTCAACCGTGCCTTGAAGGGACGCACTTGTTTTGGGAGTAAGGGACGCCTGGTCCGAGGGACTCCTTTTGGGGACGGCTTTGGGACGCTGTTGTTGGCCATCAAATAGGGACAGCTTTGCATCCGAGGTGTTGGCCGAGTTGCGTTCCTTGCGCGCCCGTTCTTCTTCAATTGCCTTAGCGCGGTCACGTTGTACCTGATCCTGCAATATTTCACTAGGCAACATGGGTAAGAGTTTGACGCGCTTCCCGTGGTACGTGAACACATAAGTGTTCAAGAATCCATCGTGAAGGACGCGCCGGTCGAAAGCCCATGGGCGTCCCAACAACAAGTGTGTGACGTCCATAGCAACGACATCACAAAGTAATGTGTCCGTGTAAGGACCAATAGAAAAGGTGATCATGCATTGATGAGTGATTTGGGTACCTGTGGAGTTCAACCATTGTAGTCCATAAGTGGCAGGGTGAGGAGTTGTTTCCAAGTTAAGGTGCTTGACTACCTTTTCATTGACAAGGTTGGTGCAACTCCCGGAGTCAATAATCACACTAAGGCTGGTGGAACCAACCAAAGCGCGAGTATGGAAGAGATTGTCACGTTGGTCCTGTAAGGATCCTTTCAAAATGAGTGCCTTCCTAGCAACCAACCCAAGGCAGTGGCCGGAGTCCATTGGTGCTGGGGCACAATCAAACTCTTCTTCTTGGAGAACAGCATAGGAGTCCTCATATAATGGCTCTGGTGGGACTTCTTCCTCATCTAAGGACTCATATCCCCCTGTGGTTGTGGAGAACAACACTTTCTTTTTGTTGGGGCAATCCTTTTGATAGTGTCCTCGTCCGCCACAAGAGAAACACTCCATGTCCCTGGAACGCTCAAGGGGAGTCCCTTGCTGGGAAGGACGCCCTTGTTGAGGACGGCTTGTGGAGTTCGTTCCATGTGGTTGGGAAGGACGTTGGGATGGGGACTGCTTTGAAGAAGAACCCTGTCCTTGCATACTATGAGATGAATTAGTGGAAGCATAAGGACGAGAGTTAGAGGAAGCATACCGATTTGGCCGAGATTGGTAAGAACGCAATTCTTGTTGGTTCTTATAGATGGTCATGGCCGTATGCATCAAGTTGTTCAAATCTGTGATGGGCAAAGGCTCAAGCTGATGCCTAAGGGACTGATTCAATCCAGAGATGAACCTAGTTTTCAAGGTGGAGGGGGCAACTGAAATGCCGGCCTTGTAATACATATCCTCCAACTTAGAGAAGAACTCAATGGGAGTCATGCTTCCTTGGCGAAGTGTTGCAATGTCCATCCTCATCTGGTCCTTATAGTCCTTAGGAACATACTTTTGTGTCATGACGTACACAAGTTGATCCCAAGTGGTGACCGGTGCTTTGTCTAGCCTTAAACGGTTATCCACAAAGCGTTGCCACCATACTCGTGCTTGACCACGAAAATGGAGCGTAGCTAAATGGACCCACTCATGGGGAGGCGTCCGACAATAGCGCAAAGTGTGCGCTGTGGCGGCAATCCACTCAAGGAAGGCAGTTGCATCATAATGTCCTACAAAATGTTCAATTCGGACTTTGACCTCATGACGGTTTGTAGCTTGTTGGTCATAGTCCCCACGGTCTTCACGTAGGTCAAAACCGCGATCAATGGGACTCCAAGGTCTTGGTGGTATCGCTCTTGGGGCATTACCGCGCCGTTCACCTTGGTGTCGATGGGGACGCTCTTGGTGCCAGTTGGCATTATGGCGTCCGTCCCTCCTAGGGACTTCTTCATGGCGACGTACCAAAGGCGGAGCCGGGGGAATCCAGTCCGCGGGACGATCGTCCAATTCAGGTGGATCACCCAAAGGTGGAAAGTTGTGGGGATTGGGTAAGCCCGAGTCTTCATATTCTTCATCGTCGAAGTCATTGAACTCGTTTTCCCAAACTGGAGTATCGGACGAGTGGCCTAAGGACGCCTGTGCTGGAGGTAGGGACGGCGCCCTTCCTTGTGCCATGCGCCTTTCATGCCGTTGTGTCCGTCGTAAGGGGTGCTCATCATAGCGTTGGTCACGCCTATTGTTCAATCGGCGTTCCCGTTCCTCGGTACCTTGGTCTTGGGGACGCGGTTGAGGACGCCGAGGGGTTGGTGCTTGGCGATGAGCTCTCCTTGGGTCATAACGATCATTAAAGCGAAAAGAGGCAGGAGACATACCTGGGCCTTCGGACTCATGGCCTGAGGAAGCATCATAGGCATGTGGATCACTCCGCAAGAGTTGGCCTTGAGGATGGCGGGGCTCAATGGTGGAGTGGAGACGGTGTTGTGGAGGGGCGTCCCTTGAGGACGTCCTGTTGGGAAGCACTTGGTGAGATGTTTGACCATTGAACTGACTTGGACCAGCTTGGTCGGAAAGACTGATGGCTAGTCCCTGAGATCTGGAGTGAAGGACTTGAGGTGGGGGGTTCACTGGAGGGACCTGAACGGCCGCTTGGGCTTGGAGAAGGGACTCCATATTTGTAAGCCGTCGTCTCAACTCTACAATTTCTTGTTGTTCTTGTGTGAGTTGGGAAGGGTTGAGGTCCTAGTTTGAGCGTTCTTGGTTGAGGACTTGGGGTGGGTCACGTCCATTGTTAACCTCGTCGGAAGGGTTACCTACCATAACATTAGAATCCATGGCGAGTAAAAGTCGAACAAGAGTCAACAAGTACAAGCACTAGAAACGGCTCTTTAGACGGACTATGCACACACAAAGGTCAAGGAAAGCTTTATGTGCGAGAGGCGGCTAAAGGCTACACGATGCAACTCAAACACGCAAGGATCAATGCAATTACAAGCAACAATATTGACGTGCTAAGTGCTGAGGACTGCTTCTTTGTTGAGGAAGGCGTCCTCAAGGTGGGTTTGTCTTGGGACTCTCTTGAATCCAAAATAGTTGCCTTATTTTGGCTTTCTATTTGGACTTCTTTTGCCTTTTTATTTTTTGAATGCGGTTACTAACCGAAAGAGAGTCCTTTGAGGGACGCAAGTAGCACAAATAGGTTACTAACCTAAGCACGACTGAAACCAATATGCAACAAGTAATCGAAATCACCAAGCGTGTAAGGACTGCAATCGTAAATGGGTGTAAAAAGTTTTTTTTTTTTTTTGGCTAAGGACTACGGTAGTAAAAACTTGTTCTACTACCAAGGTTAGGCTAAAAAAAAAATTTTTTTTGGATTTTTATAAGGATGGATTCAAGGAACACAAAGGGAAGCAAGTGTGATATGCAATAGTTCGAATAAAAAGGCTTACGTAACCTTGGCTCTGATACCAGTTGATGCGTTCACCTTCTAGGGACTCCAAGAAGGACTCGCTTGGCCAAGGATCTAGGTTACGAGTTGGGCCTTATCCACTATTGAGGAAAACATAAGGAGGCGGAAGCTGAGTTATGGAAGGTGGTAGTGGTGGTAAGGAAGCTGGTAGTTGGGGTAGGGACTCTGGTAGCTGCGGTAGGGACTCTGGTAGCTGTGGAAGGGACTCTGGTAGCTGTGCTGCGGTAGGGACTCTGGTAGCTGTGGATTGGACTCTGGTAGCTGTGCTGCGGCAGGGACGCTGATAACTGTGGTAGGGACGCTGGTAACTACGGTAGGGACACTGGAAGAGGGACGATGGTAGGGACGCTGGTGGATGTGGTAGGGACGCTGGTGGCGGAGATAGGGACGGTGGTAAGGACTCGACGGGTGGAAGAACTCGCCGTCGAACGAGGAAGCGACCGGAGGTCGGGGAAGTGAGGGCGTCGGAGAAGAGGGATAGAAGGGTTGACGTTCACGGTTTTGGGGAAGAGATATCACTCGATTCAAGCCAAAACTCATTGATTGCAAACGTGAAGATTACAAGAGAGGAGAGCTCCTTATATAGTGGAGGCTCTTAGGCAACAAAAGAAAACCCTAGCATTTATGGGCTGGGCCTAAAACATGCAAGTCTTGGCCCAATACCCTATGCATACTATAAATGGCTAGACAACTAATCTGACCTAATATTCTTGTCTCTACTACAAAAGGTAATACTTATCCATTAGCTAGCTAGGAAAAGGAAAGACAAAGACTAGAACAAACAAGTCTTAAGGACTCTGCTGAGGACTCTCTTCAAGAGCTGAGGGACTCTACTGAGGACTCTGCTGAGGACTTTGGTGAGGACTCTGCTGAGGACTTTGCTAAGGACTCTGCTGAGAACTCTGCCCATGAGCTGAGGGACTCTAATGTTGAGGACGCTGGAAGGGAAGCTGCTGGAAATGTTGGGACGCCCTGGTGCAGTCCCTAGGATTGTCCTTGGCAGCAGGCGTCCTCTAGATATGGGGACTTCTAGGGTGCCGGTAGGGACGCCAGGGCCCCTTCCTCAGGATTGGCTTTAAGGACGCTCAGCACCCATGTAGGTGGTTCTTTAGGGACTAAGCTAAAGGACCGAGAGGCTCGCCATACAAAGGACGCCGTTGCTTGAGCGATGGCCTTAGCACGAGCTCGAGTAATGGGTCCGTCCGAACGCATTGTCATGGTGTCTTCCTCTTCCTTGGGAGTAAGGGAAGGGATCGCATTAGTGCACAAGTGCTTATCTAGATTAAGTTCATACTTTTTGTGACACTCATACTTACACTTGAATTGTTAAGATACTTTCTTAAGGATTTATTAAATGATTACAAGATACGGGCACCTACGTCCCTTGGCACATTCATAGTGCGAACACCCCTCGGCGGTTGAGCGGGCATGGGTCATGACCTTACGCTAGGGAAATTAGAATTTACGACCTAGCGGAACTTTATTGTTTCTTTAAATAGGTCTTATGACCTTAATCACTTGATCATTGCGCTAGAAATTAGTTCACACAAGATAACACACACATATGAGTCCACAAACATCGAGACCTAAGTCCGTAACTAGCGCAACTAGAACAACCTACAAATAATGATCGATAAATCTATACAATAGAAATATCCTAGGTTGATTTTATTCACACATTTAGTTCCCAACAATTCATGAAAATACGACTTAAAGCAAATCATGCAAGTACGAAATCATGATGAAAAGAACCAAACCACTTGCCTTGAAATCGAAGCTTGAAAAAAATAACTCGACGAAATGGGGGACGACGAAGACTTAGATCTTCGATAACGAATGGACTGGAAAGAAAAGATAGTTCAAAATAAATTATTACAATTTATTTTGGAGAAGAATGTTAGAGTTTATATCCTTCATAAACTCTAACTCAATGATAACCCTTTAATAGTTTATATTATATTATTATAAATCTTGATTCTTAATATATTACTTTTATTAAGAACTTTCTTTACTTAATATATAATTCCTTATACCTTTTATAACAATTTTCCTTTAACTAGAATAATAATCGAATACTTAGTATGATATCTTATTCACTTATTATACTTTAGTGTATAAGAAAAAGTCATTATATAACCTAACATTATAATTCATTTTAATGTTATTATCATTTTCTAAGGATATCATATTATCAAAATTTTATATATGAACATACATATCATTAGTGATAGCACTACAACATATATTAAAATTTCCCTAAGCATGCTTTACTATCTTATGAATAATAATATAATAACTTGTATCAATACTCATATTTTATAGCCAAGTGATAGACTGATAGAAATTAATGTTAACTGATGATTTAACATGTTAATCTTATACCTATGTATGTAAGGACTACATTTTCACATGTACAAAATAGAATATATATATATATACGAGAAAGAGTCATGTAGGAAGGAATATTAGGGTAAGAAATAGGAATGATCTTTTACCGTTGGATTATTCTCATCCTACGGTCATAAATACCCATCCCCTTTGTCCGTACATCTGACTAAAACGTCCATTGACAAAAATCGCTTGCATCCGCTCTCCTCCTTCCACGAACACCCCAGCGTCCCTTCCGTTCGCTCCCCTGCCCTCCCCGAGCTTCCGTCTCCGCCAGATCCGCCATGAACGCCTCCGCCAGATCTGTCTTCTCCGGCGACGCCGCCTCCGCCGTGGTTCCGTCACCGGCTTCCGTCTTCCGAGATTGATCTTGCTGTTGTTTGGAGCTCAGACAGACGAATCTGTCACCGCCCTCGCTGTTGCTCCGGTAAAGCAGATATCGGATCCGCCACCGCTTCGAAGATCCGGTCGATTTGCTCTTCTTCCTCATCTCCTCCTTGGCCGGATCCCACACGCATTAGGTCTCCGGAGCCACGCCTTCGAGCTCGTCGGCCTCGGAGGACGAGCACGACGCCGATTCCGCCATCACCAACGTCTCTCGCTCCGAGATCATGAGCTTCTTCTGCGGCCACCGGATCGAGGCCGAATCCGGCGATTTCGAATCGAGATTTTGCCGATGAACCGGCGATCCTGACGCTCCTGAGCGCATCGGTGAACCGGCGATCCAGATCTCGTGTCCCGATCTCTGCAAGCAGAGTTCTCGACAGGCGGTGGCGGAGCGTCAGAGTACGAGGCCCGTCCTCCGCCGATATACCGGCCGTGACTCCTGACAATGTCGCTCCCAACTCTGCCGCCTCTCTCGGCAAATCCGCCTTCGCCGGGGCCACTCTCTTCGGTTCTTTCGTCGCCGTTCGGAATCTTCGGATGGCGTGAGAAATCCGTCCGAGCTTGCTCATGAAGCCAACAATGGCCTTGACATTGTTGTCAGGTTGCTCGAGCCGATCAAGGAAAAGTTCCCCAATTTGACCTATGCAGACTTCTACCAGGCAAGTTTTCAACGCCTTGTTTTCTAGTTTTGGTTCAGTTGAAGTCTTGAAATGTCACTGATCTGTAATCATTTTGTACAGTTGGCAGGAGTTGTTGCTGTGGAGATAACTGGTGGCCTTGAGATCCCTTTCCACCCGGGTAGCCCTGTAAGAACTCGATTTCCCCGGGTTTTATTTGACATTATTGATGAATTATGTTCCTGCTAAGTTTGATACATCTAAATTCACATGAACAGGACAAGAAAGAGCCACCGCCAGAAGGCCGACTGCCTGATGCGAAGAAAGGTTTGTTGACATGTTTGTGTTAAGTTGCACTTGCAGTGAAGATGCTAAAAGTAACAAGTGCTAATTAATATTCAAATGTCTTTGTAATAGGTACTGACCACTTGCGTGATATATTTGGTCATATGGGCCTGTCTGACAAGGACATTGTGCTAATTAATAGATTTGAATAGATTTTGTCATAGTGAATTTTGGTATGAATGAATTCCAAGCTTCAATTAGGTGTTGTAATGGAGTGATTTTCTTCATTGGCATTTTTAGGTTACTCGTTTGTCAAATTGATCATAGAGTTGTACAAATTTGACCATTGAGTTGCACAAATTTGACCATTGAGTTGCACAAATATTGATGAATAAATTGACCATAGAATTCAACACATTGACAATAGAATTGAACAAATATGAATGAACAAATTAACCATTGAGTTGCACAAATTTGACCATTGAGTTGCACAAATATTGATGAACAAATTGACAACAGAATTCAATACATTGGCAATAGAGTTGAACAAATTGACTATTGAGTTGCACAAACTTGACCATTGAGTTGCACAAATTTGACCATTGAATTGCACAAATATTGATGAACAAATTGACCATGGAATTCAACACATTGGCAATAGAGTTGAACAAATATGAATGAACAAATTGACCATTGAGTTGCACAAACTTGACCATTGAGTTGCACAAATTTGACCATTGAGTTGCACAAATATTGATGAACAAATTGACCATAGAATTCAACACATTGGCAATAGAGTTGAACAAATATGAATGAACAAATTGACCATTAAGTTGCACAAACTTGACCATTGAGTTGCACAAATTTGACCATTGAGTTGCACAAATATTGATGAACAAATTTACCATAGAATTCAACACATTGGCAATAGAGTTGCACAAATTGCCAAAGCGAAACAAACTATACGAACTTCGACTGCCATAAAATATGACATGAATGCAAAATTGATCATAGAGTTGCACAAATAAGCAATAGAGTTGCACAAATATGGTTGCACAAATCGGCCATAGAGTTGCACAAATCGGCCATAGAGTTGCACAAATACGGTTGCACAAATAGGCCATACGGTTGCACAAATCTGGACGTCCGTGCCGTTTTCCGAAAAATACGTCCGTGCCGTTTTTTTCCCCTTTTTTTTCTTGAGCCCTTGATCTCTTCTCATCCAATGGCTATGATTCATTCCTATTTCCTACCATAATAATCATTCCTACCGGATCCGGACCCTTATATATATACATTACTATTATAAAGCTAAGCTATTATTATATTGTAATTCAATTCAATTTAATTTAGTTTAATTAAATGAAATTTTATTTTGTTTTAAAGATCGAGCAGGTCGGCCGGGCCGGGTCGGGCCCGACCGGTGCTCGGGTTTACGCGACCAACCCCCCAGAAATTGCCCAGAAAACAGAACGCGAGCAGTCACCTTTACCGGCTCCTATCGGCGGAGTCCAGCGATGGTTAGCGGCGGCGTGAACAGATCCTGAAAGAGGGTAACGTCTCGAACACTCAGGAGGTGACGGCGCCCGATTTGGTGGCCGGACGAGGGAGAACGACGGCGTCGAAGTAGGCTGCGCGAAAACATGGCTGGGCACGAAAACGGCGAATTCCAGCGACTCCGAGCTCCAAAACCTACAATTTTTGAGGGTTTTTGGTGGATTGCGATGTGGTCTTTCGATTGCCATCGATATCCCCTTTTATAGTAGAGGAATCGGCCTCGAATTCTTATCCACAACGTCGGTTACGAGCTCTTGAATGCCCCATTGAATGCCCCTCTTCAATTTGACGATTAGGACGAATTAAATCGTCTTTAAACGCAATTGGATGATTATGACGATGCCAAGAATATTCCTTTATCCGTCAACGTCCTTATCCTCTCTCTATTCAAACTCAATTGGCCACAATTCCGTCCAAGTACAACAACTACCTAGGTCGAGATTCGGGTGAATTTACCGACATGGAATTGGAACTTTCACTCTCAATTGAGTGAGGGCTTTGGTAGAGGATCTAACAAGGAGTCCATAGCTTCTTTCGGATTCGATTTATGTTGAGAAACGAGCTCGAATTGATCGAATGAAGATTGAGGTCGAAAATGGGGGTTTTGTGAAGAAGAAGAGTTCACAATCGACCCCAAACTTTCAAGAAGTAATAAATATGCCCTTATGACATGAAATGACATACTTAAATTATATTTTATTTTATAATAATTATATTTAATAAATTTGAACATAACTTTATATATTTTCATATAATAAAGTTTATAATGAATTAAATGATTATTTTAATTTTATAATATTAATACTTGTGTTACCATGACATTATTCATGTGAATAATTTATAATATGAGCAAGGGTTATTATTTTGATAAATATTAATAACAAATTATTATTAATATTTTTGATACAATGTAAAGGTAAAATTACATTTTTACCCTTACGGAAAATAGAGGGTTATTACAACATGTGTTATTTTATATAATAGTATAAATTTTTGCTTATTTTATAGTCTTTTGGAAAACAAAATCAAATCTAAATCATATGAATATAAATATTTTATTAATATACAAAATCTATAATTAAGTTTAACCAATAAAAAAACAATTAAATTTGAATCAATCCGATTGTCTAAAAAAGGGTAATGTGGTTTCATTTGGAGTTAACTTATGTTATTTTTTATATTTAGTATTTTCATTTCTAATTTATTTTCTAGTATAATAACTAATGATATCTTTAAGAAAAAAAAATAGATAAAATTTTAATGATATACTATTTTAAATTGTACTTAAAATATAAGAATAAGGGTAAATGTGGTTTACTTAGTTCTACTTTAAGGCAATTAGATTAATTTTTTAAAAGGAAGATATGATTTAATTTGGAGTTGACATTTGCTATTTTATTTTATATGATAGAACAAATCTTAGTTCGCTTTATAGTTTTTGGAAAACAATTCAAATATAAACCATACACATATAAATAGTTTTTTAATATATGAGGTCTAGAATTAAGTCTTACCCAATAAAAAATAAAATAATTAAGTTTGGATCAATCCTTTTTTTAAGATAATAATAACGTGGTTTAATTTTGAGTTTATATATGTAATTTTATTTTACTATATTAATAGTAATTTACTATATAATACAATTAATTACAACTTTAAGACAATATTATAGATAATTTTTGAATGGTATATTATATTCTATTGTACATACATTTAGATCCTTTAATCAAGTTTAAATAAATAAATTTATTATTATTTTCTAATAAAAATGGGTGACGCAAATTATGTACTATTGTTTTGGTTATTATTTTAAGGCGAATTGACATAGTTACGCCTCCCAATAAAAAAGTTTGCAAAAATGCCCTTCAAATTACAAATACAAAGTATGCCATTTTGGACGTTTGTGTCTTTTTTTAAATACAAATTTGTTAAAAAATTATTATAATTATATTAAAATATGTAGCGATAAATTTAAAAAATATTTCTAAATACAAATATGAAATGACAAAAAAGAAAAATACAAAATAAGAAAAGATTTTTGGAAAGTTCAGATTTTTTGAAAAAAAAAGATATTGTGGAAGATATTGTGAAAGATTTTTATCCAATAATATTGTGAACATATATTTATGAGTATACTAAGTTTTTCATATATCTATGATTTTGGAAGATAAGGTTAATCAGGAAGTCAGGCTCCTACGTTCCTAATCGAAAAATGTTTGAGTTTAATGCTATGAATAAGATTAATCTTGTCACCCCCACCCAAAATCTTGTCATCCAGAACCGAAATCCTATCAACCTTTTTTTTTTTTTATCAAATACCCCAGGAAAACGACGTTTGATTAAGTCCCTCTCTCGCTTAATTTTTCAAAATGGAAAGACCATTTCTAAAATCTTATTATTAATCTTCACAATCTTATTATAGACTATTTTTGGAGAAAAACATTCATTCTTTTAAAATATATTATTTTTTTGAAAAAAAGTAACAAAAATTATTTTCCAATTTTTTCTATAATTTTGCTTTTTTATTCTTAAAGCAAAAAATAGTCGTTTTGGACATCTATTATAATACAGTATAAAGTAGAACTCAAGTCTGTGTAAAACTTTGCGCCACATCATCAAACTTGAATAAAATAATGATTTCATTTTTTTTACATTATATTTTCTAAAAATAACCCATATGTCTATTTGATATCTTATTAAATTTCCTTATATCTAATTTATATCTTACCCAATTTTTGATATCTTAAGATTTTTTTCCTAACTTGATTTTTGTAACATTATATCCTTATATGAATTAAAAAATTCAAGTAATTTTTTTTTATAACTTAACAAATTTTCCTTATTAATTAGTATATGGTTTTGTCATTATTAAATATTGAAGAATGGTGAAAAGCGGACTCATGTCAAACTTTAATCTCGAATCGGCTAATTCAGATTTATATTTATATAACCCGTAGATGGTGCGGGATTTGTACTAGTTTATGTGATATTTTTAAGCATTGCTACAATATTTTTGATTATTTTTTCCAACCGAAACAAACAAGGATATATTTACAAAGTGATTATCAAATAGAAGTACGGGGTACTAATTTCTCTTAATTTACATAGTTACCATGAATTTGTGAGGTTACCCCTCCCAATGAAAAAGATTACAAGAACACTATTAAAACTAGCAAATTGAAAAGTATTTATAGATAACTATGATTTTTGAAATTAGGGCTAATCACAAAGTCGGGCTCCTATTTTCCTACTCGAAGATTGTTTGAGTTGTACGCTATGAGAAAAATTCCTTGTCACGCTCACTTAAAAGGCTAAAATTCTATTATCTATAACTGAAATCCTGTCACACTTCTTTTGTAAAATACTTTCATCATTTTTATATTAAAACAAAATGGGCGGCGAAAATCCGTCTTTTGATTTTTTTTTTGTTTTTTTTTGGAAATTCCGGAAAATGAAATGTATAGTGGCGGGTGGGGGAGAGGGGGAGGGGGATCCGAATTTGAGTTTGTCTATTTTTTTCATTTTTATTAAAATTCAGTTTGATTTTTTATTTTTATTCTCTTTTAATTTTTGAAATGAAAAGAATATTCTTACAGTCTTGCTTTTAATTTTTACATTTTTTAAAAGATAACATTTTTAATGTAAAATTATCTATAAAGTATTTTTATCTCTTCATATATTGGGAGAAAAAATTTATTCTTGTAAAATATTTTATATTTTCAAAAATATATAATTTAAAATTTATTTTCCAATTTGTTTCAATAATTTCGTTTTTTCATTTAGGTGAAAAATAATCATTTAACATTTATATATTATTTTTAAGTATTTTTACTAACCGAAAAAATACATACATATTTTTGGGGTTGTGGGGTATTATAGGTGCAGACTTGCAGTTGTACTTGTATAGATGACGTAGCAGCTTACGTACTGGCAAACTAGGAAAGTGAATAGGTAGCGTTCAGAAAAAAAACCCTATCGCCGCCCTCACACCCATCAATTCCTCCCCTTAATCGTCGCCGATCTCTCTCTCTCTACTCGACGCCGCCTCCGTCTATCCTCTCTCGTATTCTTCGCCTGCCGCTTAGTCTTCCTCGCGCTGTTGGCGCCCCCGTTCTTCGCCGGCCTTTTCCTCTATCTGCTGCCTCCAATCGCTGTTCACTCCGGCGAGCTTTATTTCCTCCGGGCGCTGCATCTCTCCCGTTACTGGTATATCGCTGTTTCTGTCCTGTCTCCGCCTTCTGATTTTGATGCCCTAAGCGTTTCCGCTTGTAATTCGGTTTTGTTTGTCTAACTCCTTCCTTCGTCTAGGATGAATTCGCTTATCTGCACATCTGTACTGCCTGTTGAATTGGTTTATCATTGAAGTCAGATCTTATCGTTCTGACGAGCTTTGAATTTGGAATCTTTGTTTTTGATGCTTTCTCTATATCTACGGTGAATTATTGCATCCACGTCTTGACATTGCTTCAATTTTCATCTCCTGTGCAGACAATTCTCTCAAATTAGCAGTTGACAGACATGGAAGATTGGGGTAAAGTTTTCTATTATCTTCATTTGTTCATGATTTTGTTTGAGTTAAATGTTAAACCTCCTGTTAAGAGGTGGTGGTGGTGGTGTGTGTTTGAACTAAATGCTAAATTTTCTGCTAAGAGGTGGTGGTGGTTTGTGTTTGTGTGTTGTGCACAAAATTGCTTATCTCCAGTGCTACTTTTGACCTCTCTGTATCAAGGATTAATCATGTGCAATTCCTAAAGCAGACTTAAAAAATTGTTGATCATCATGGCTGCTTTGTTTAAATATGTGATCTGCCTGATGGATTGCAGAAGAAGAGCAAGTAGCAACACTAGTTAAAAAGGATCCGGCCAGAAGTAAATGGGATGATGAGGATCTTGATGAAGATGAAATCAAGGAGTCATGGGAGGATGATGATGAACCTGCTGAAGTATGCTTTATATCTATTTCTCTAAAAGAGTCCTTTGCTAAAATTATGACATGCTTATGTTGGATATGATTAAACATACCGAATACTTTTCTTTCCATGTAATGCTTCAATTTTGTTGATCATCATGTTTAGCCATCACAAAACCTTTTCCTCCAGCTTCATGTCCATGCACTGTTTATTCTCTTCCTGATATATCTTTAAACTATAGCAGGCACATGCTCCAGCTCCTGAAAAGACCTCTAAGAAACCCGCTACCACGGCAACAGAAAAAAAGGGGAAAACTGTCGAAGCAGTTGAAGTTCCGCTAGATCCTGTTGCAGAAAAACTTAGGCAACAAAGGTAGTGCTATCTTTTTTTTTGGTGGCTTGCTTAGGGTTATCATTTGCTGTGAAAATTATGCAAATTGGTATATGTTAGTTATGGCATCTTCATTGTGGTGATTATCATAAGAAGACAATGCTTAGAGATGTTACTTAATTCGTTTCTGAAAGCTCTGATGTTTCATCAATTTCGAAAGTTTTAATAATTGCATGCTGGCTGTCAGTCTGAGGGTTTTGACTCCTTAAGGAATTGCACATGATTAATTCTGCAGACTTAATGTTTTAAATCTGCATCTAAGTTATAATAGTCAGTGCTTGCTTGCTCGCTTTCGTCCCTGTTGATACAAATATGCTAGAATGAATTGTTGATGATGTAAATTGAAGTTTTCAGTGGAAGAAGGAATACTTTGATATGGTTATGAGTTGTTATAAGGATATGAAAGATCTAAATAGGACGAGTTATCAACTTAGAAGAGTGAAATCCCTTCTTATCTCCCTTACAAGAGGATAGCCCTTGCCCTGACATATTGTGGAAAGCATAAAACCAATTTTTATATACATTCTACACTTGCATCTCTGATTTTTATAGTAATCCTAACCATAAAGACAGACGTATCAAAATTGAATCTACGAATTGAAAGCATAGTGCTTTAATGTGCAATCTTAGTAAATTTAGAAATTGTAGTAGTAAATAATAGGCCCAAAACATAGAGATATGTCAGTGGACAGTTATATTATGCTCTGTATTCTCTGTCCTTTTGTCGTTCACTTTCTGAAACAGCAATTCTTATTGAATTTTCTGAATTATCATTTAGGTTGGCATGCCTTGTATGCTTGTTTTTTTTTTTTTTTTTTTTTTTTTAAATATTTGCTTACTGCTCCCAATTTCCCACAGACTCGTGGAAGAGGCTGATTTTAAATCCACCACTGAACTGTTTGGTAAGAAAGGTGATGAGAAGACTCTGGACAACTTTATCCCAAAATCTGAAAGTGACTTTGTGGAGTATGCTGAGCTTGTTTCCCATAAGCTTCGCCCATACGAGGTCAGGCTATTTTGCATTTTGTTTCATGTTTTTACCACAGGGAGGGTATGTACTTACCAATCTTTTGAACGCAGAAAAGTTTTCATTATATAGGACTTCTGAAAGCAGTTATGAGGCTCTCAATGACTTCTCTAAAAGCTGCTGATGCAAAAGAAGTTGCATCATCCATAACAGCAATTGCAAATGAAAAGCTAAAAGCAGAAAAGGAGGCCAATGCTGGCAAAAAGAAGACAGGTAATGTATCTTTCTGAAGAACTAATGTATGCCCTTAAAATACCATGCTGAAAATATGACTGGCTGTGAAATTGTAACCAATTTTTGTTGATGTGGATAACTTTAGCTGTTTGGTGAGTACATCATTTATGTGTGTGTGTGTGTCAATTTCCTTTTATTCATCAATCTTTTCCACTGCTGTCAGATTTTATCTTAGTTTGTGTGACTTGACTCTCTCGCAGGTGGGAAAAAGAAACAGCTTCAGATGGACAAGCCAGACGATGATTTGGTTCTTAATGCGTATGATGGTGCTGATGATTATGATTTCATGTGATTTCCGTTTGTTGGAGCCCTGCTTTTCATATTAGGGCATCACCCTTAAAGGCATTGAAAGAGCTCCGACCAATTACCTAAAATAGGCTTTCTTAAGAATTTGAAAGACCTAGTTGAGTGTGATTTTGCAAAGTGTTTAGTTTAGGTCTCCCACCCTTCGTTGTGTTTTGAAATGTACCCATTGTATCTTGATCTTCACATTCTCGATAAGTTACCCCCATGAATACACTTCAGTTATATTTATTATTGATGGGGGATTGAACGTATTTATCCTGCCAAAAAAGTTTTAACTAAAAATCATGTGTTGTTTAAATTGTTTGTATACTATTACATCATACCAAAAAAGTTCCACAAACTTAAAGCTAGCGTCTACATAGGACATCAACATTCATCTGGGTAGTTTCATGGTAGGAAATACGTGAGAGAATGTTGGGAGGTAGGTGAACTGGGAGCAACTTTAAGAAGTTTAAGTTTATGGATTCGTTTAAAGAAGTTAAATTCTGGATTTTAAGAAGTTAAATTCCTGGCTTCGTTGCCGGTGGGTGTTAAAGCGCTAGACTGGGATCCTCACCTCATCATTCCTTCTATTAAACCAAGCTAATCAGTGTAAACTAGTTTACTTAATTCATTGTGCTTGTTCACTAGATAATGAGCATAACTTGTTCGACTATGTTCAATTTTTGTTAGATTTCGTGTTGTGTTGGTAGGATTGTTTTTGAAAAATTAGTCCCCAAATTAAAGGTTTTAACTAAAATGTTTTGTCCATGCTATTAAGTATGAAGTCTGATTCGATTAGGCGGGGGTACGATGGAACGAGTGAAGATCCGGGTGGAAAAGACGAAGACGGGGTCATGGAGGAAGTCATGGTTGTGGTTACGAAAGTGCAGGCGCAATCGGCCGAAGACGCGGGCGTTGATGCGACGCTTAGCCATGTCTTGCGTCCAGGAAGCGCCAGTGCCCAAAGCGTGGGCTGGTAGCTCAAGACGCGCCCACGTCTTGAGGTGCATGACCGCGTAATTAGTCTTGATAACACGCTTTGGCCCGTGTCAGCGAGATTCGTCCGAAGATTCTATCTATTTCGGGATAGATTGTTTCTTTAAGAAAAAAATATGTTTAAATCGAAGTTTCTATTCATACTCAACTTGATTATTGTAATTGTTGTGCTACCTAATGTTACCCAAAACATTGAGAGGAAATCCTGAATAGAGTTTGAGAGGTTAGGATAGGAAGATCTCGATTAGGGTAGACTAGAAGATCAGTCCTTATTAGAACTGAGCATCATTGGACCGAAACCAAAAAAATTGACCGACCAAACCGAACCGAACCGAACTGAGCCGAAACCGATGAAATTCGGTTCGGTTTTTAGTTCAAGAAATTTCAAGATTTCGGTTTCGGTGCGGTTCGGTTTCGGTTATTTTTCGGTTCATTTCAATTTTACCAAAGACAAATCTTATATTTGTCAAAAACCGAAAAAATTGAACCGATACCGAACCAAACCGAATTTTTTCGGTTGACTAAATTTCCGAATTTCGGTTTCGGTTTCGGTTCGGTTTTGAACCGATGCTCAACTCTCGTCCTTATAATCCTTGAGTCCTCAAATCTAGTGGAGAATCCTTGACTTGGTAGTGCCCCCAGACGTATTCCTTGGGATGAATTGAGTGAAAAAATTCATGTTGTCTTTCTCTTTCATACTTTCCTTCCATCCACTACACGAACGATCCTTCGAATTTCCCTAACATATGCGTGTGGTATGTTTGTGTAAATGGATGCCAAATGCTTTATCACATGAAGAGGTTTTTTGCGTTGTTTCCATGTGTTGGTATCTATTAGTGCGTCCTTGCCGGGGTTTGTCATGGAGTAGAGGATTTTCAAGGCATGGTCATATGTCAAGAGAGCCCTTTTGAATTCTATAAAAATGTTTTGGTAAATGCTCTAGTAGGGGGTCGACTAGAGGCTAGAAGTTGTGTCGGACTAGGTGATTAGTGGTCTTGCCACTCCACTTGAGATTGGATGGAAGATGGCGTAGATGCGGGTATTCTGGGTGGAGGCTGTTAACCCTACTCCATGTAAGACTCTGTGTGTAAGAGGGCTGGTGATTGTGATTATAATTGTGAATTGAATGTGTGTGTCTGACTGACATTAGGTATTGTCTTGTAGATTATGTGTGTGATTGTGGACTTGGTTACTATCTGATATGTTCTATATAGGATGTGTTAAGTATTGCATTTTAGGGCTTTATTGAGTGTGTTTAGGTTAGAGTTTGTGCGTAATTGTAATATCTAGACCGAAGACACAATGATTCAAGTTTCAAGACTTTTGAAGACGTTTTGAGCTGTGTTCCTGACACTTCTTGCTTGCAAAGGCTATATCTTGAGCTACGGTGGTTGTATTGATCTGATTCTGGCTTCATTGGAAAGATAACTTGAAGAGCTTCAATTCGTGTTTTCACACCAAAGTCAGATTCCAAGACGAAGAGGCTCAAAATAGTCTCTGAAATGATGACAGTGAACGGTACCGCGAGCGCGAATTGAGAACCGCGAGCGCGCTTTGGTGCCAGACCAACATCATTACAAGACCAAAATCATGTCATGTGAATATTACACGACCAACCTAAATCATCACTACGGATGATCTTACAAAAATCAAATAATAGAGGCTTTTGTCTCAACAAGAGTCTAAGCCGATTAGCAGAAAAAGAATCAAATCAAGGCCTGGAAGAGGACTAAAAAGAGGAGAGCGAAACTGCACCATATATATGTATCTCTTATGGCAAAAATCAGTTGCGGAGTTGCATTCCTGAAAACAATGAATAAACACTACCTGAGGAATACAGGAAAGGAAAAACTAAATATCAGGAATAAAAGATTGAATTTCCTAACGAAGAATTGATAATCGTTAAGTTATCCCCCTCAATCATGAGTTTTTGAATATTCATATTAGACACATCTTTTACTCCTTCTAACAGGGCATAAGAAGGTTACTTTTTTTCGGGTGTGCAAAGGAGCCAAAAAGGGGAGTAGTAGGAGTTGGGTAGGTGGGGCCTAGGTGGTGGTGGTGGTTAAAGGGTTGACCGGAAAGTAGGGACCCAAATTAGTATAGGGTAGGGTTTGTTTGGGTCCACGTCGGGTTTTCGAGTAAGTTTTGGGTATGTTCATATTAAGTATTATTCAGGAACTCTTTCTTCGTCCCTTTACATTTTTTGAGAACTTGTCATAGAATATCCCTTCATTTCCAGGTAAGTCGTTGCGCAACTTGCTCGGCTCTGTTCAATTCTTGTAAGATACCATGTTGTGCTAGTAGAATAGGTTTTGTGGAATATGTCCTTTAAATATTGTTTAACTAATATATTCTCTCTGTATGTGCGATTATGTGTGATATGTATGAAACCGATTTTTGAAAGGTTTTTATCGTATGAGAAGTTTTTCCCATGATATATGTGTATTGGCATCTACCGGTAGGACTTTATATTGTATTTTTGTGGAATAGCGGCCTTTCAAGGCATGGTCGTATAGCAAGGAGAGCCCTTTCAAACTTTATAAAAGTGTTTTGGCGAGTGCTCTAGTAGGGACTTCATCAGGGGGTAGAAGTTGTGTGGGATTAGGTTTTGAGTGGTCCTCCCGCTACACTTGAGATTGGCTGGAGGATGCCTTAGATGCGGGTAGTGTGGGTGGATGCCGTTAACACTAATCCTCGTAGGACGGTGTGTGTGAATGTGTATGTTAAGGATAATATGATTAAGTTATTGAATGGAATGTGTGTGACTAACTGGACTTAGGACTTGGACTGGAGGTATGTGTGTGATTGCGGACTAGTTTGCTAACCCTAGGTAACTTGTTTTGAAAACTTTCTATGAGTATTGTATGTATTCTGACTTGGCGAATTGGTGGCGCGAAGCAACGATGCGTGTCATAGAATGGTTTTTGTTATTTTAGTTCATACTATTGCTTGATTTATTATACTTGGTCTTATGTCATAAGTTGTTAATTGATGTGGATGGGGTTTGGAAAGTTTGTATTTGTTAGCATTGTATTGGGCCGGGTTCATGAATTGTTATGTAAAAGTTTTATTTCATAATAAAAGTTGGATGTTTTTCAATGTTTTCTCGTTATGCTCGTGTTACAAGATTTGAATGTTTTTATTGTCGAACTAGTTTGTAGTGCCTCATGAGGTCTACTATCGAGTAACCCCTTGTCTATAAGACAGGGTGTTGCATATTCATTCACAAATTTCCACCTTTGTTAGATCAACGTTCTCTTATCAAATTCCTCTTATCCAACAACTATTTCTATCTAATCTCATGTGAATTATAACTCAACCAACCTTAATATTCAATTATCATTTAAATCAATGAAATCTTCAAATACTCAATTGTAATATCATTAAGTATAAGAATTCAATAGGATACATGCAACAAAAGCAACCCGTTAATATTGAACATGCAATTAATCTCTTTTCTTAAGAATCTAGTTCAACCATCCCTAGATAATATAGTTTGGTACTTTGAATTCGTTCTCTAACCCAAATTACCCGTTCTAGTAATAGAGAGTTATTAACTTCTGCTAGGTGATCAATCAAGAAGAATCAATAAATAGGCAAATCAAAAGAATAAATATAATGAAAGGATAGAAATAAGATTCAAGATCTCACAAACTTATAACTAAAAGGTTTAAACTTGCGAATGAGTCAAAGAGAATTCAGTTCTTCATAATCTCGCAATGGTTTTTCTACGTTAAAAGGTAGAAAAAAATGTTCTTGACAAGTGCAAACGACTTTGGGCCAACAACGGACATTGACTGAAGGAAGAGTTAAGGATGAGCTTAAGAAGTGGAAAATAAAAATCCTAAATATAAGCTATAATCCCTATGGCATTAAATACTAAAAAAATACAAATTTACACTATCGATAGATTTGCAAAATAAAACCAATCTCCTTCGCCCACTAAAATAATAAAAAATCTAGATTCGACTTTCATTAACGAGGAGTAAAACAAGAGAATTATATTCTTCTAAAATTATTCACATATTATGTTAGAAAGTGCATCCTAAAGGATGCGCTTTACATGTTCATTGGCTTTGCCTCGATGTTCAACAGACTACTAATTTGTACATTAGTTTTTTGATGCACATCATGCATTGATTTTGAATATTTGTATATGTGCATTAAAAGAAGGATGTTTCTTGATTGACATTTTTGTTGGGAAACAATACAAAACCATCCCACATCTAAAGTTGAGAGACAAAATTTTCTAGTATACAAGATGGTGGGTAACCCCACCGGGCTTGTATTTGGGCCACCCACAAATCTAATATGGTATTAGAGCAGGCGGTTGATGGCTTGCATTTAGTTCATGCCTAGGATGCATACACTAGTACAAAGGAGGGGGACGGACCGCGGTTATTTTGTATTACGGACCGCGTTTTAAAAAACTTGGTTATTTTGTATTACGGACCGCGTTTTAAAAAACTTGGTGTACCTCGGGTGTGGTCCGAACCTCGGACCGCGTTTTAGTGATCCGCGGTGAGTATTTTGGGACCGCGTTTCTTTTTAAAAAATGCGGTCCGAATCTGGTATTTAAAAAAAAAAACTGGGACCGCACTTTATTGAAAAAAACGTGGTCCCAATATCTGATTTTTCAAAAAAAAATACAATTTTTTTATCACGATTGTATACAATTTTCTACCCACATCAACTACTTCTTAATTTGGATTCATCTTGACTTTTCCAGCTTGCTTGACCTTCTTTCTAGCATAATCAGTTAAGCTTGTGTTCACCATCATCATCATCATCCTCATCAAGATCGTCATCCATGGGTTCCATTGAGGAGCCGGTTCAAGAAATAAACAAATCATCACTCTCATTCATTACGCACCAACTCATTGTCCTAGTGATCACCTTCTTCGCCTACACGTCCTACCACTTAGCCCGAAAAGCCCCTAGCGTAGTCAAGAGCGCCTTGGACCCCAACTCAGCCTCAAATTTCGGCTTAAACTTGTCCCCTTCCCCATGGCAGCAGACCAATCATCTCCTCAATTCAACCAGTAGCAGCGGTTGGGCTCCATTCGACGGATCAGATGGCACAGAGTTGCTTCGCTACCTTGACGTCGCATTCTTAATAATGTACGCCATAGGCCAGTTTTTCTCGGGCCAATTGGGCGACAGAATGAAGAACCTGAGAGTGCTCTTGACAATTGGAATGTTGGGCACCAGGTTCTTCACCGCCTGTTTATAGAAGATCCGACTTTGAGTTAATCAAGATTCAATAGGAACTTCAAATTTGAATAATTAATTAAAATAATGATACTGTACACACCCCTGAATCAGCTTGACAACGGTAATCACCACCAACGTAAACAGATTATGGCTCCTCAGGGCGAGAACCACCAGGTAAATCATACAAAAGTGGTTCAGCAATGGTCATTAGCTCTTCATGCTCCACACTAGAAGCAACCAATACCATCCTGGGAGTAGTGTAGTTCTCCTACATTTCTCAACAAATTGTACTAATAAGAGATTTATCATGATATATTGGGATTAAGATGAAGGTAAGATCTCAATGTCTTAGATGTTCAAACATCAGAACAGATGTAGAAAAAAATGCAGCAAACTTACAGTAACAAAGCGATTAGTGAATCTCGGGTATTCTGATGAAGAAATCTTCTGCACTAGAAGTTCCATGGGCCTTAGCAATTAAATCCAGCTGAATTGCCATATCACTACTAAATAATTGAAATCTCTCCCTTCTGTTGTTCATCCATTGGTATACCTGCAGAATGTAGGATTAGCTTGTTGAGCAAAAGTTCCTAACAAGTTAAAATTAACAAACAACTAAAAATCATTGGATAAGGAAGCCTCTATTGTATACATCCTCTTAACAGCAAATGAGTACAAAAAGAAAAATGCTCAACAAGGACTTGGAAAGTGGAGATGTCGGAATCTTGGGAGAGATTCGTAGGACAGTTTTACAGCTCTCAGCACCACCAAGACTGTTGGTATCTATCCTCTCAGCCTGTGGAATCATCTTCTTAATTTCTCCTGTCATATAATATAAAAATATAGGAGTATGATTTTTTCCTTAGTAACTTGAAACAGAGTTAGTTTTTGACATTACCAAGTAATTCATATATTTTGCGGGATGTAACTTGAGGTGGAAGAACTGAGAAACACGATGAAGAGTTCTGGAATGCCATGGCAGTTTTAGTTGAGAAAATTATAAGCGCCGAGATTATGCATTTGTGATTCACGTACACAACTAATCCATCTTCGTAAGACGTACTCAACAAAGATATATGCTGATGGAGGTACTCATCCTCTAAAATGCATGGTGCAATGTGATCTAATCTGAAGTTGTTGCCAAATTGAACTCAAAATTAATCATTTGAGCTTCAATCCGAAATCAAGCTAACCTCGATGTGGAGAACCCAATTGCTGGATCTGGACCCGAAACCCTTCCGAAAATGATAAGCGGGCAAAGACCCGTCCAAACAAACTGCGAATAAGGAGAAACCGAATGAGCAAATCATGAGAGGACTAAAACTGGAATGAGTGGAGGGTTTGAGAAAGAGGTGATATTTACAGGCGCCTTTGTCTTTGGCATTGCTAAGAAGAGTGAGCTCGACCAGACCGGGTTGGGGAGTCAAATAAGGGGAGTCTTTGGAGGGGGGATTGGAGAAGGATGAGAAGACGAAGACGGCTACTTCCTTTCGGGTGAAGTTGTTACAGCGCGTGGTGGGAGCCCGGAGCTTGGGATTCGCCATTAATGTGGTGAGCCAAGATCTTACCCCTCCTCCGCTCATGGAGGAAGACGGAGGGCTGTCTGTGCCAGAGTAAACCTAAAACAAGCGGAAACGAGTCCAATTAGACATATAGACGAACCTCAATCTGAGTAACAGGTCCGCATTCGCCGAACAAATCCCTAATACTGGTGGAAGGATACGTCCATGGCAAATTGACCACGTAGAGCTTCCTCTTGGCCAAATTCGGGAGTTGGGAGTACCATCGATGGAATTGAAGGAGGGGGCGAGGAATTCAAGATCGTTCGATAATCTTAATCGAAGGATGAGGCCAATTCGTGAAAAACGGTTTTTGAGATGGGAGCACATCGATTAAAGGAGGGGGAAGGCTTCGATTTTTACTTTAGTAACCTAGCTAGATCCCTAAATTAAAATTAATGTGGTACTCATACCGCGTTCCGTTGATTGAATCGTGGTCCGGGAAAACTTTATTAACTCACACTGCATTTTTTTAAAATTTCCGTGGTCCGACTTTACTAGTTCTTTTCTAAAAAAATGATTCAGCACCTCGTTTTTTAATAAAAATGTGGACCGATTATCAATGCACCACGTTTATCTTAAAACGCGGTACAAATTGTGTGGTGCATGTCCCTAGTTTGTACTAGTGATATTAGCTCATGTTTGATTATGTTTTGGTTTGCTTTTCTCCATTTTAGGCTAGAATTTTAGTTGTTTTTGGTTTAGTGTCTTGGTTGGGACTCTGTGCCTTGTTTGTGCGCTTTTCAGGATAAAATGGAGGAGAATCGGATGATGGAGATCAAGATGAGAATCAAGGAGATATCCATGAAGTCTAAGAGCTCGAAGACGGAATTAAGAAGAAGTCTGAAGAGACGCCAAAAGAAGCAAACCAAAAGCCGAGCCAAGAGCGCAAGACGACGAAGCGAGAAGGCAAGAATTGGGGCATCCAGGCCTTGGCCCCGGCTGCAACCCGGCCGGGTCGTGGACAGGGTCGTGTGACTCGGGCAGGTTATGGCCCGGGTCAGCTCCTCAGCCAAGGTCGAGGTGAGTGCAACACAGCAGAGCTCGACCCGGCCGGGTCACGGCCCGGGTCGGCTCTGCCTTCTCGCGTTTGCTTTGTGTCGATTTCCAGCCCTCGACCCGGCCGGGTCATGGCCCGGGTCTCAGAGTGGCGCCCCCGTTTCCCTCTTTTAGCCCATTTTTCCTTTTAGGGTTGTATAAATACCTCCTTCCTCCTTTAGGAGAGCATCTTCCTTTCCCCCATTTGGGGAGTTTTCCCATTTTAGAATCTTAGTCTCTTGTAAAGCTAGATTTGGAGAAAATTGTTGGAGACTCTTGCCTTTTCTATCTATGGTTTGAAGTTTGGTATGAATTTTCTCTTTTCTTCTTCTTCTTCATTTCTTTTGTTTTCCATGTTTAGGTAGAGTCCCAAATCCTAGGGTTTGGGAAAAACCCTATGGATTCTAGGTAGAACTTTGAATTGCTTGCATGAATTAAGACTTGATTGTGGTTTGTTTCAATCCTATGTACCTAATGCCAAATTGATTGTGATTTGAGCCTTATTGATGATTGCGACCGAGAGGTTAGATTGTTAATAGGAAGTGAGGTGTGAGATTTGTGTTGAGAGACTTTTTCCCTCACTTGAACTATAGGATTGATTGATTGAGGAACCTTTGATATGAGAATTGATTTGGAATCTCTTGAGAGGTTCACCTACCAATAAAGGTTTTAGTTGGACAAGCTCACTCAAGCCACGATAATGGATGAGGGCTTGACCCGATTCATATCCCTATTGAGCCTAAAGGGCCTAGTCTTGGATGTCAAGCCACGAAAGTGGATGATTATCGTATTCTAGGCACAATTGTTTGCTTGATAGTATTAGACAATGAAATTAGGTAGTTGCCTCCAAACCATGATTTGATCAAGATTCATGCATGCTTGCAACGTGTTGCCTAGGTCTATAGTGTGAGTACCTAGACTCTAGGATTGCCTTCTCCATATTGAATTTGCATCATTTTGTTAGTTGAATTTGCTTTTACTTAGTTGATAGTTGTTTATCTTCATTTCAATCCAAAATTGCTTCTCTTATGCCTAGCTACATGTTTTCGGTTCACCAACTCTACTGAAATCCTAGAGATCGATACCTTGATACTATTCGACCCATACACTTGCGGTGTTGGTCTAGTAGCCTATCAGCGGTCTAGACCCATTTCTTCAAGTGTCAACTGGGCCAACCTAGTTGCACTTGAGGGGGTGTGTTAGGAAACAATACAAAACCATCACACATCTGAAGTTGGGATACAAAATTGCCTAGTATATAAGATCGTGGGTTACTTCTCCTATTGCGAATTGGTTTTAGAATGGAACCCCACCGGGTTTGTATTTGGGTCACCCACACGTTTGATAATTTTAGCATAAATTGATAAACATAAATTGACTGTGGATATGCATTAAGACTATTTTTTTGTTAAACAAAATTTTGATACATATTAAGCATCAAAATTTTAGTGTATGTTTAGTGCACAATTCAATACACACTTTTACTAATTTCGCCATCAATCAATGCACATCTATGACCAAAAGCAAAATCATCTAGTGTATCATCATTCTATTGTTGAAGGGTTTCTTGAACAAATAAATTTATACTCAAGACCCCGCTGAGTATAGCAGAGTCAGGTTCGTCCACGGGAATTAGAAGAATCTTAAATCAAGCAATCTATCCTCACAAAACAAAGAAGAAAACACACAAAATCACACTTCAAAACAGGTCGGTACAGACCTTGTCAGGGTTGGTTCCTACCAACTCAAAACACAAACGCACGTAAAATCCGAAAAACTGAACAGGTCGGTTATGACCTTAGGGGGGTCGGTTCCTACTTACTCTGTGTGCACGAAAAATCTTCGAAATTCAATATAAAAAGACCTAGGATAAAGGATCCACCACAACACAATCATGCATGCAAACAACAATCAATGATCAACCAACTAATAATCTCATGAATCACTTTCGCCATAAATCAACAAGTCAAAATCTCAACTTCGTAAAGACGGAAACTTGCAATCTTACTTGTTATCTCAAAATTTTAACTTTCGCTTCAACCCAAACAGTTATTCAAACTCACAATTTAATCTTTCAATTCAATTGCAAACATGAACATACCCCAACTTTCATCAGGGAATTAAGCACAACAAGATGGATAAAGGAATAGAGATTAAAGGTTAAGTCTTGATCATAGATTCAAGTTTTGACATGGATAATCATGATGGGTTTCACCCCAATCCTAGAAAAGGGGACTACTCGCTACTCATCATGCATTCAATCATCAAAGAGAAAAGAGAAGACATGATTAAAACAAGCAAACTTCAATTGAAACGAGAAACAAACTTACAATCTTCAAAAGCAAGCAAATCCACAATCTTCTCCTAGAAAACCTTTCAAGTCTCTCTCAAATTGTCTCGAGCTTGGAGAAAGAGTTGATTTAATGAGGCATAATGTGTGATCCCCCTAGAAAAGGCACCCCTAAGGCCCTTTATATAGGCCATAAATAAAACAACTTTTAAGGCAGCTACTTAAGCCGCAAGTAATCCGCTCGTCGACCCAAGGGGTGGTCGGCACCAGCCTAGAGTTGGTCGGTTACGACCTCCAGCCGACCTTGATTTCTTCTTGTCTTGGCTTGAAACTTGCTCCAAAGCTTGGCCGTTCTTCGGTGTTTCTTCTTTGATGGTTCTCGGTCCTTTTAGACTTCTCGTAGCTCCTTCTAAGACATCTCGAACCTGCAAATCCCTACTTGAAACTCCTAGCAAACTTCACAAGGTTCACTTGTCAGTTCTAACACCGCCACAAGCCATCTTCACACCACCTCCTAGAAAACGTGGAAAAGCCTAAAAACTCCTCTTCAACGCTCCAAGCACCTACAAAACACAAAAACAACCACAAACGACTCCAACCCTTGAAAGAGAGTTGAAACCATATGCAAAACCACAACGAACTACGAGAAAAGACTCAAAACACCCTATAAAAGCTAACTAAAAAGCATGACATCAAAACATCCCATACTTAGACTTGTTTATCCTCAAGCAATAACTCAACATGCATCAACACTGATGGATCGTAAGTCAGTTAATGAGGGCGTCCTTAACTGGGTTAAGGGCGTCCTTTAGTGCAGCGGAAAATAGACTTAACAGAATACAAGATAAGTGGACACGAGTATTTATAGAGGAACCCCACTAAGACCAACTAGTCTTATGGGTAAACCTCTACCTCCGTTGGAGGATTTTCAATAGCCGTCCCTTATCTTATTAAGAGCGAGTCCTTACAACTTAGGCGAGTCGTTACACTTCTCTGAGCTAAGCGTCCGTCCTTAGCCTCACTAGTAACACTCCTTTCAACCTAACAAGTAACCTAACACTCTTAGCTATAAGGAAGCTATCACTCACGTCTCTCACGGTTCGTTGTGAGAGACAAACTATAACTCTAATTGATTTGTGGTTTGTTTTGGATTTGATGTGGTTGGACTTTCTTTCTCTTGCTTCAAGCTCACTTGATCTTCTTGACCTTCGTTCGTGTTCTTGAATGCTTCGGGAGAGCTTGAGAGAAAGTCTTCAAAGTCCACTCTTGCACACACATGCCGCTATGCATACTCCTTGGAGAGTATTTATAGCGGAAGTGATTCTTGTCCTCTAGCGTCCTCTGAGACTTGGCAGGATCCTCGATCTTTGATCAACGGTGCGATGAGCGTCTTGAGGAGGTCAACTCTGTTGACGCTTGGGAAGCCTCCGCGTGGGTAGGGGACCATTGCTGGGAAAGCGACGTCTTTGGCATTGTCTACACGTGCCCAGACAAAGGAAGCTTCCTTCTGAGGACTAAGGCCGGACGATGATGTAATCATGTTGGGGCGGCCTTGATTTGAATTTGAACTTCGTCCGTATTTTGGCGCGCGTCCCTTCTTGATGAGGACTCCGTCCTATCTTGCGCAGGGACTCCGCCAATTACGTTTAGCTTTGGAAGTTCTGGTAACATGCGTCCCTACAGCATAGGGACTACTGTTCACTTGTTGTCCTTTTCGCTCATGTGCGTCCACTGGACTTACCTGAGATCAAAACTTGGACAACTTATCAAATACATTTGAGTTTGTCATTATCAAAACAAGGGACGATTATTATTGGTTTAGATATTAACGACTGACGTCCTTAATATCGTCCCAACAATTTCCCCCTTTTTGATGATGACAAACTCTTTCAAATAATGCACACAGAAGTAAAGCTTTTAGCATGAGGAACTACACTTTGATTTTCTTTTCAGCTTAGATTGGCATGCAACACATTCTTTTAAGTGCGTTCTATTTTATTCCTAACTAACGACCTTTTGACTTGGCCGAAATTCCCCCTGAACACATGCTTTCTATGATAACTTAAGGACAATCGCATCTCTGCAAAACTATACTTCCCCCTTTTGGCATCATCGAAAAGGAGAACAAGTCGAAAAGCATGCAAGCACAAAGTCATAACTAAAGAAAGGTACGCTTAGACAAAATGAAGCACAAATGTAGTGAATGGCATTCAGAATGAGAAACGAGAACGTTCATTACAGACATTCACAACAAGTGCTCAAAACGGGGACAGCGTCCCATTGTCTTAACAAAAACTCAAGAAATGATAAATTGTTTCAGGGTTAGAGAAGGGGGAGGTGATCATTTTCTGGGACGCTTGCCAAGGGCTTTGAGGTGTTGCTCCTGAAGATGGTTGTTCTGGGCAAGGAGCTCGTTGTTGCGCTCAAGAAGGTCTGTGTGGACGTGAAGTGTGTCGTGAACCTGCTGAATTAGATCAATCATTATGCACTGGTTCTCGATCATCATGCCCATCAGATACTTCGTAGAGTGCCTCTCAGCCTCATCAAGGACGCTCATACCATCGAGCTCGTCCTCGTCATCAGCAGCGTCCTCAGCTGGCGTCCCAACTACTTGGACATTTTCAGCTTCGTGATCTCCTTCTCCAGGTTCAGCAGCAGCAGCAGCAGCTTGAGCTCTCCTCTCAGCTTTGGCTTTCCTTTCAGCCTCTTTCCGTTCCTTTTCCAGTTGGCGCTTAACGGACGGAAGGGGCTCATCACACCTGAGTTTCCCAACTGGAGGGAGTGTAATTTGCCTGACGTCCCAATGAATGCCAAAGGAACGCTCTTGTTTAGGAGCATAGAGTCCCTGCTGCTTCAGAATTTGCTTGACCAAGCCGGGGAAAGGAAGAGAGTGCCTGCCTCCTGTGCACTTGCCCATGTGTTCCAAGATTACTCGGGGCAAGTTTATCGGCTTGCGTTCCAAGAAAGCGTCCAAGAGAATACTATCAGTGATCTGAACAATGGACTTCTTCTCTTGGCGGGGGACGACCATGCGCACAATGAAGTGATGCGCAAGGACGCCCGTCTTGGTGAGGCAATGAGCAACTCTGTCCTTAGCAGCTGGCTGTCTCCCATTGAATATTCTGTTGAGGATTTCATCTTGGGAGAAACGGCCAAAGTTCTTGCACGGCAGATCGTGCAGAGCATCTTGCGGAGAAGGACGCAGGCCTAGCATTTTGCGGAAGTTGCCCTCAGCAACTGAGTACTCGTCCCCATCGATTTCAAAAGTCCCCTGAGGCTTCCCGTTTACTTCTGTGATTTCGAACTTTGAGTAGAAACGGAGAACCTCATCAGGGTCAACATCAGCGGCCTCAGCGCCCAAGTGCGTCCAACCCTGGAACTCAAGAAGATCCAAGAACTCTTGGCGCTAGTTCTCTACCAGAAACTCGGCGGTGAAGAGGAGCGGCGATAGGATTTTCTTGAAGCGTTTCTGCTTGGAGCCATTGCTCACGATCACTTCATCACCACCATCTTCTTCATCTCCATCTCCCTCCTCTTCCTCAGGTTCCTCATCCTGGGGAGGGGCGTCCTCGTCATCGGAGGCTTCGTTCCGTTGTTCTTGGAACTCAACCATTGCAGTGTCCTCAGCTGTGGACGCCTGTTCTGTGGGTGGCGCGTCCACCGCTGGAGTCCTTGCCAAGGACTCTGTGGGAACGGATGGAGGAGACGTCCCTTGAACTTGAGCAGCTTCTTCGACGGCCGGAGCAGGCGGAGGAGGAGGAGGAGGAGAAGCTCTAGGGGGAGAGGGAGAGGGAGTGCGGAGCTTAGCGTTTGGGGGAGGAGCAGAGGAGGAGCTGGGCGGAACCACTGAGATTGGTTTCACCTTGAGCGGAGCAGAGGGAGGAGGCGGCAGAGTAGCAGGGGTAGCATCCTTGGCCTGGACCTGGACTTGTGGAGCGTCCTTGGCCTGGACTTGAAGAGCGTCCTCTACCCTTGGAGGAGGTGGAGGGAGTTGACGAAGGTCCTGCATACTCGCTTGGATCGCCTTCTCAACGGCTGCTTTCTCTGCTTGCTCTTGCTCTTGGCGCGCCTTCTCCTCTTTTGCCAGTTGAATTTCGGAGAGGCGAATGGTGGCCATTTCTTCATCCGTGACGCCCTCAAGCTGAGCAGAGGTCTTGAGGCGTCGTTTTGGGGCAGGAGGAGGGGAGGAAGGGATTGGCTTTGGTGGGGAGGAGGAAGGGCCTTTAATTTGGAGCAATTTGGACGGAGGGGGAGAGGAAGGCCTTTTCCTTTTTTGAGAAGGGACGGAGCCCGTAGGAGCCACAACAAACTCCATTATATCAGGAAGTAGTTTGGCGAGCTCGTCCACGGTTCCACCAAATGAGTCAGAAATGATTCCTGGCCCCATGAACGGTGGGTTGGTGTGATTGGTTTCTTGAAGGCGGGGCTTGACATATGTGATCATGAAGTAGTGGAGGAGGCGTTGGATTTTAGGAGGATGTTCGTGAGTGGACGCCCTAAGACAAATGTTGGCGAGCGTCCTAGGCTCCTTTTCAAGCCAGTCCTCAATGAGAGGGTCAAGGGGAGGACGGCGTTTGGGTTGAGAGGGGAGCCGGCCAATTGAGCCACTGTAAACAGAGGCTTTGGTGATATTTTCTGGCTCAGGCTCGGGTTTGAAGGGCTTCTCCAGAAATGAGAACCTCTTCGGCTGGGTTTTGGATTGAGAGCGGGATGGTTGTTTTTGTTGAGGAGGTTGGGAGCGAAGGGGTTGAGGAGGGGTGTTGGAGTGGCGGCGCTGGGTGCTTTGAGAGGAGGAATGGTGGCGAGGGGGTTCTTGTCGGCCGGAAGGTCTGCCTCTCGACTCCATTAATGACCGGCCTTTCACCGGAGGAGATCTCGAAGAGCTAGTGTTTTTCGCTGCCGACGAGGGTGAGGGATTCTTTGAGGCTCTTGTGTTGGCCATTTTTGAGATGGGTTAAATAGGGGAGGATTAGGGTTTGGAGAGAGATTTCGGGATTCGGTTGAAGATTTGGAAGATCTTTGAGATTTCTAAAAGTGTGCAAATAGCAGATGAGCGAAGAAAGGTTTTCGGAGTGCACAGGTGGGTATATATAGGAAGAAGACGAAGTTGGACGGTCAGGGGTAACAGGGTCTTTACACACAGCTTCCTCCACCCGCCTTCCCACGCGTGGCTTTCTTCTTTGCTAAGGAATACAGCTGTTGAGCACTGTTTGCGCATATCCCGAGATTTTCGCTGACGATTTGCTAAAACGGTTTACCTTCCCAATTTCAACCATTCAAACTTCTCACAACTGCAAAGGACTCTGACCTGACGTCCTTTCAACACACAACACTACACAACACAGAACTGAACCACGGCGTCCCATTCACTGATCTCAACCTCTGTAATTAGAACTCTGTACAGACAACTCTCAGCTCTTAGCACGCGTCCCTTTGATCACTTAGAACCATTTTTGAAAATCAAGCAAGTACGTCCCGTAAAGGTGAAACAAGGAATGCTCATAGGACGCGTTTGCAAGATTCTCGGCTTGGGTAAGCTTAGAGTTCCCATCATTTCGGCTTATGATGAGGGTAGGGTGATCAGGGATACTCTTGAGATGAAAAGCGAAATGAATACCATTCAAGGACACAAGCGAATACACATATCTTAGACTAGCGTCCTTTAAAGATGACTTTAATGCAGGACACATCTTAAAACAAGTTCTCAACAAGACATAGCCAATCATGGAGGGAATAATAGAACGGGACTTGATCATTTAAAAGTTATCATCCCCAAGAGCAACCGGAGGTGCTCGTAGGGACGTCTATCAAGTGCTTTTGTGAAAATATCGGCCACTTGGTCCTCAGTCCTAACATGATCCACTCTAATTAATCCAAGTTCAACATTATCACGAAGAAAGTGATGCCTTATGTGAATATGCTTCGTCCTAGAATGATGAACGGGATTTTTGGCAATACTTATAGCACTGGTGTTGTCACACAAGATAGGGACTGTGTTGAGGGACGTACCATAATCTTCAAGTTGGTACTTGATCCATAGGACCTGTGAGCAGCACGAAGCAGCAGCAACGTACTCAGCTTCCGCGGTTGATAGTGCCACGGAGTTTTGCTTTTTGGATCCCCAAGATACAAGGCATGAGCCAAGGAATTGTGCCATTCCTGAGGTGCTCTTCCTATCCACCACATGGCCAGCGTAATCTGCGTCAGAGTAAGCTACCAGGTTCAGGGACGTCCTTCTGGGATACCATAGACATAGGTCATCCCGTCCCTTGAGATATCTGAAGATTCTTTTGACCTCTTGCATATGGGACTCCTTTGGATTTGCTTGGAATCGAGCGCACAAGCATACAGCGAACATGATGTCGGGACGACTTGCCGTAAGATATAGCAAGGACCCTATCATTCCTCTGTAGAGCTTTTGATCTACACTCTTGCCTTCTTCATCAGCATAGAGGCGAGTGTTTGGGGAGATGGGAGTATCAATGGGTTTTGAAGAGTTCATCCCATACTTCTCAAGCATTTCACGGATGTACTTTTGTTGATGAATCCGCGTCCCATCTTTGAGCTGAGTGATTTGGAGTCCCAAGAAGAAGTTGAGTTCTCCTATGAGGGACATCTCAAACTCACTACTCATCAAGTTCTTGAATTCCTCTACAAATTTCATGTTAGTGCTTCCAAAGACTATGTCATCGACATAGACTTGGACAATTAAGACATCTTTAAGAACTTTCTTTAAGAACAGGGTTTTATCAATGTTACCTCGTGTGTACCCGTTGGACAAGAGGAAGGACGCAAACCTATCGTACCATGCACGAGGGGCTTGCTTGAGTCCATAGAGTGCCTTGTCCAAGAAGTACACATGATCTGGGTGATCAGCGTCCTCAAATCCTGGAGGTTGAGCGACGTACACTTCTTCTTTGAGCTTGCCGTTGAGAAAGGCTGTCTTGACGTCCATTTGAAAAAGCTTGAACCCTTTGTGAGCGGCAAAGGCGATGAGGAGGCGAATGGCTTCAATCCTGGCGACAGGAGCGAAGGTTTCATCATAATCAATCCCTTCCTCTTGCCTATAGCCTTGAGCCACAAGCCTTGCTTTGTTTCTTGACACGCGACCATTCTCATCAAGCTTGTTCCTGTAGACCCATCTCGTCCCTATTATGTTTTTGTTTCTCGGACGAGGGACGAGGGTCCAAACCTTATTTCTTTCGAATTGATTAAGTTCCTCTTGCATGGCCTGAATCCAATCAGCGTCCTGGAGTGCTTCCTTTATGTTCTTAGGTTCAACCAAGGACACAAAGGCGTTGAAGGCACAGAACGCTATGTTAGCATTAAGGGACTGATTCACGGCTGATCTTGTTTGAACTCCTTTTGACATATCTGAGATGATTTGATCCGTTGAATGAAGTCTCGAAAGATGGGATCCCTTATGAGTATCGTCCCTTACAGGAGTACATCTAGGGTCCGTCCAATCAGATTCATCTGAGTCAAACCCGTCGTCTTCATTGAGAGTTTCATAGAGTTCCCCCTCAGGTTGAGCGTCCTCTTCTTGACGCTGTTCTCCTTGTAGGCTTGATTCAGCGACCTCATGTTGAGCTGGAGATTCACTTTGAGATGGAACTTCCTGAACAACACTGGGAACTTCTACTGAGACTTCTTCAGGATTTTGAGTAGCGTCCTTAGGAACATAGTATTTTCCAGAGGACCCGAAATCAACTTCATCATCAGTCATCCTGTCGCATAGGAGATGAGCGTTCTTTCTTACTTGGTTTATCTTTGTGAGAAGAACTTTCTTTGAACACAACATGAATGCTCTCCTCAAGCTTTAGAGTTCGTTTATTGAAAACTCTATACGCTTTACTGGTGAGGGAGTATCCAAGGAATATGACTTCATCACTTCTTGCGTCAAACTTTCCAAGTCTTTCTTTATCATTGTTGTGAACAAAGCACTTGCATCCAAAGACTCTGAGATAGTCGATGCGAGGCTTTCTTCCATTCAGCAACTCATAGGACGTCTTCTTCAGCAAAGGACGGATCATGGCTCGATTGATAATGTAGCACGCTGTAGCAATAGCTTCAGCCCAGAAGTACTTGGGGACGCTATTGGCTAAGAGCATAGTCCTTGCCATATCCTCCAGCGTCCTATTCTTTCTTTCCACCACTCCATTTTGTTGAGGAGTCCTTGGAGCTGAGAAGTTGTGAGAGACTCCATGTTGATCACAGTAGGCCACGAACTCTGAGTTTTGAAACTCCGTCCCATGGTCTGATCTTATGGATTTGAGAGGCGTCTCAAGCGCAACTTCCACTTGTTTGATGAAGACTTTGAATGCGTTGAAGCAATCTGTTTTTGAAGCTAAGAAAAGAACCCAGGTGAATCGAGAAAAGTCATCTACAAGGACATAGATATACCTCTTTCCACCATAGCTTAACGTCTTCATTGGTCCACAAAGATCCATATGGAGAAGTTCCAAAGGTTTCTTTGTGCTGACATCGTTCTTTGACTTAAAGGACGTTCTTGTCTGCTTCCCTTTGATACATGCTTCACACTGTTCAATTTTCTCAGGATCCATTTGGGGAAGACCTTTCACAAGATTTCTTTGATGAAGCTTGAGGATTATGCTTGGTCCAACATGGCCAAGTCGGCGATGCCAGAGGTCAGCGTCCTCCTTTGACACAGATAAGCACAACTCAGATTTTGGCTTGAACTCCTGATTGAAGATGTAGACATTGTTCTTTCGGACTCCTTTGAGGACGACTTTGTTGGATTTCTTGTTGATGACGAGGCACTCCTTTGAGTCAAATGTGACTAAGTTTTCACCTTGATCACACATTTGAGAGACGCTTAGGAGGTTGAAGCCAAGTCCTTCAACAAGGCTAACATTTTTCGCTTTGATAGACGGATTGAGAATAGCAGTTCCCGTCCCTTTGATCTTTCCTTTGCCCTTGTTGCCAAACGAGACAGTTCCTCCCGTGGCGCTACTTTGGATAGAAGTGAGATGGATCTGGCTTCCTGTCATATGGTTTGAGGCGCCACTATCAATGATCCATGGGCGTCCCCTCACTTCCACCTGCCAAAACAAGGTTAGTGTATGGCGACCCAGGCAAGGTGTTCCTTACCTGGTTCGTTACAGAAATAGAACTCTGGTTCTGGCATGTAGTCACATATATTCACATCATTTGAAATAGCATGCTTTCTGAAAGAACTCTTAGATCGTCTAGGACGTCTAGGGTTAGCCTTAGGGACGGACTTATCATTTTCAATGTTATTCCTAGCAGCTTTGCCACTTTCAATGTCGTTCTTCAGTTTCAGGCAATCATATTTGAAGTGATCTCCTTTTCCACAGTACCAACACGTCCTATAGTAAGTACCAAGGTAGTAGTTCTTGTTGGGACGTTGGATTTTGTTCTTTTTCATCTTTTGAGGGTTACAAACTTTTGAACCTTCCCCCTTAGCAATCTTCTTATAGATCCTATGACTAGTGGAGTTAGTGTAATAGTCCCTTTGACCTTTCTCTCCACTCTCTAGGACTCGAATTCTTTCAAGAAGGTTCTTGGTCTTTTCCCTTTCTAATTCAAGTTCTGAGGTTTTGCTAGCCTCAAAGTCACTAGGGAGAGAGTTCCTAGTGTCAGACTCGTATCCTAGTCCTCTTTTGGCTGGGACAAACACCATTGGTTGAACTACCTCAGTTACCGGGCTCTTCCCTAACACTTTCACCTCTTCCCTAAGCTTAGCGTTCTCTAGCTTAAGGCACATCACTGCAGTTTTCAGGGATTTAACTTCGACATACGAGGACTCTAGTTGTAACGAAACTGTAGCACAGTTCTCACATTCAACTAGCCTATTTTCACTTTCAAGTTCAAGTTCATCCATTCTATGTTGCATAACAACGCTTTCTTCCATGATTCTTTTAATGAGCTTAATAAGTTTGGTTTTGGAACAATTCTCTAAGGAGTTCATCATGGATTCACGAGTTACCTCTTGTTCCTTTTCAGAAGCGTCCTCTTCAAGGACTGGGGCGTCCTCCACAGCCATGTACGCCACTTGCTCATCATCTGAGGCGTCCTCTACGGCTATGTACGCCACTGGTCCTTCTGGTTCTTCATCATCAGAACTCACATTATCCCATGCGGCTTCGCACGCTCCCAAGAGAGCTTTCATCTTCATTTCTTTTGAGTTTAGTCCCGTAGTACACCTTTTAGCAAAGTGTCCTTTCTTGTTACATTTGTAGCAAGTAAGTTCCTTCATCTCTGCCTCTGTATACTTGGGACTCTCCTTTTTGTAAGGCATCTTGTGTTTCTTGGAATCTCTGGCCTTTTTACCCCATAAGCGAGCAACTTTGTGTAGAAGGGCAATCTCTTCCTCTTCTTCCAGCTGTTCCTTAGTCTTGCTTTCCTTTTCTTTCAAAGCTTGAGCACGCATCCTTTCACGATTCTCATTTTTATTTGCTTCCACCATTAGGGCAATATCTCTTTGGTGGCGCAGATACTCAGCGTACTCTGGAGTTGACGTCATCAAAGCAAGATCTGTCTGGGGGTTTCTAGCCAATTCAGCCATATCAGCTTCCCTTCTCGCTTCATAGCCTCTCAGCTTCCCATAGATCTCTTCCATATCCAGGGTTTTGTTGGCTGTGTTCTCCTTGAACGTAGTCCTATCAAAATTCCATTTTCCTGTAAGCCCATCAATGACTACTCCGACTCTGTTTCTCATTGAGACTTCAGCTTCTGGGATGCCTAAATTTCGCATCTTGGTCACAAGAGCTTCAAAGCGGTATGAGTAGTCCTTGACAGATTCGTTAGGAAGCATTCTGAAGGCATAGAACTCTCGTTTGATTTCAAGCTTGACGTCTTCCTTCATCTCTGCCGTACCCACATGGTACTTCTCAAGAGCTTCCCATTGTAGTTTGGCTGTTGCCAAATTGCTAACTCGGGTGGCGTCCCTTTCGCAGAGGGACGCTTGAAGGAAGCATATAGCCTTAGCGTTTGTTTCCAAAAGCTTGAATTCGTCAGGACCGCACTCGTCCTCTTTGTCTTTCTTGTCATCAGGGATGGTAAGGTCACCCTTCATGATCACTCTCCAGCATTGATAATTCTGACTTCTGCAAAAGTTCTCGAAGCGGATCTTCCAGCGGTTGAAGTTGCCGTCCGTCAGACGAGGAGGCTTTACAAAAGAGATTCCAATAGGTTCCATGTCCATCTTGTACCTGCAACTCAACAAAAATCTAGAGCGCCTGCTCTGATACCAATTGATGGATCGTAAGTCAGTTAATGAGGGCGTCCTTAACTGGGTTAAGGGCGTCCTTTAGTGCAGCGGAAAATAGACTTAACAGAATACAAGATAAGTGGACACGAGTATTTATAGAGGAACCCCACTAAGACCAACTAGTCTTATGGGTAAACCTCTACCTCCGTTGGAGGATTTTCAATAGCCGTCCCTTATCTTATTAAGAGCGAGTCCTTACAACTTAGGCAAGTCGTTACACTTCTCTGAGCTAAGCGTCCGTCCTTAGCCTCACTAGTAACACTCCTTTCAACCTAACAAGTAACCTAACACTCTTAGCTATAAGGAAGCTATCACTCACGTCTCTCACGGTTCGTTGTGAGAGACAAACTACAACTCTAATTGATTTGTGGTTTGTTTTGGATTTGATGTGGTTGGACTTTCTTTCTCTTGCTTCAAGCTCACTTGATCTTCTTGACCTTCGTTCGTGTTCTTGAATGCTTCGGGAGAGCTTGAGAGAAAGTCTTCAAAGTCCACTCTTGCACACACATGCCGCTATGCATACTCCTTGGAGAGTATTTATAGCGGAAGTGATTCTTGTCCTCTAGCGTCCTCTGAGACTTGGCAGGATCCTCGATCTTTGATCAACGGTGCGATGAGCGTCTTGAGGAGGTCAACTCTGTTGACGCTTGGGAAGCCTTCGCGTGGGTAGGGGACCATTGCTGGGAAAGCGACGTCTTTGGCATTGTCTACACGTGCCCAGACAAAGGAAGCTTCCTTCTGAGGACTAAGGCCGGACGATGATGTAATCATGTTGGGGCGGCCTTGATTTGAATTTGAACTTCGTCCGTATTTTGGCGCGCGTCCCTTCTTGATGAGGACTCCGTCCTATCTTGCGCAGGGACTCCGCCAATTACGTTTAGCTTTGGAAGTTCTGGTAACATGCGTCCCTACAGCATAGGGACTGCTGTTCACTTGTTGTCCTTTTCGCTCATGTGCGTCCACTGGACTTACCTGAGATCAAAACTTGGACAACTTATCAAATACATTTGAGTTTGTCATTATCAAAACAAGGGACGATTATTATTGGTTTAGATATTAACGACTGACGTCCTTAATATCGTCCCAACAAACACCAAATAACAAAGCCCAAGAATGCCTCTAAGGAAAAGTAAGCAAAAATAGAATGATGAGCAAAACAACTTCCATATCATGACACACATGTATATTCCAAGCAATCACAATCCAACCTCACCAAGCAAAATGTGTCTCACTCAACTCTCAAGCGTTTAGAGTACGGTATATCAATAAGCACTCAATCTCAATTCCAAATACAAAACCTCATAGTCAATGGAACTTATATCGAAAACTCTCTACCGAAGAAATCAAAACATGTCAAACCATCAAAAGAAGTTATGTGGCTCAATGAAAACTTCATAGAAGCTTCATTCGGCCGGGTTGTAATGAGGCTTGATATTTTTCAAAGGGCATGGAATAATTTGGCCTTGTGGTGCAAAATAAATCCGGGAATCAAAACTCCTAGACTACACACTACTCAACCAACTCTTCTTTCTTCCTTCAAAACACCAAACACTTTAAAATTTCAAAGCACACTCTTTCTTCACCTATTCTTTGTCTTTCTTCTTATTTATATAGAAGATTTTGGACTCTTGCACTTATTCACACAACTCTTTTTTTTTTCTGGTTTTTTACGATCTTTTTCTTCACTGGGGGATGGTCGGTATCGACCCTATATGGGTAGGTAACGACCCACTACTATATACTACACTTGTGCAATATCGAGCCAAAACACTCCATTCTTCATTTTTTTTCAAGACACTCTCCTTTTCTACCTTTCATGATCACTTTATCTTCACTCATCTCATCCACAACAACATCCAAAACTCCACTCTAAGTCCTAATTCCTAGATTAATGGGAGTCAAGCTTATCATGGCTAGGAAAATGTTTGTGAGCCAAGTCCTAATTCCTGTTTGTTGGCCGACGATGAAGGCCCAAGAGCAGAAACTTGCAGCCGTAGAAATGAGAATGCTTAGATGGATGTGTGGTCTCACGAGGTTGGATAAGATTAGGAGCAAGGAGATCAGAAGCAGACTGGGGGTGGCTAGCATAGAGGACAAACTCCGAGAAGCGAGACTCCGTTGGTTTGATCATGTTCAGAGGCGTAGTCCGGATGCTACAGTCAAAAGGTGTGAGCGTTTGGAGTTAAGAGCGTACAAGAGAGCTAGAGGTCGCCCGAAGAAGCGTTGGATGGACAACATAAGGAAAGACATCGGCTTGTTAGGTATTTCTGTCGAGTTGGCGTAGTACAGAGAGCGTTGGAGGGTGAAGATCACGGTATTAGCCAACTAGTTCGCTTGTTGGTGGAGCTTTGTGTAGTTTTAGTCTCATTTAGGTTTAGTTTTAGCTTTAGTGTTCGTTGTACTTAGGTTTTTCAGTTTAAGTTTGTTGAGTGTTTCCACTTGGGTTGTTCTAGGTGCATTCCATCTAGGTCTGGAATGTCCCCATCCTGACCCCCTAGATCATGCGTTTGCGGGTATTCCCTGGGTAAATGTTGTTATTGTTGTTGTTGTTGCTGTTGTTGATTCAACAAGTAATGAGCATATCTTCATTGGTTTCAAATTTAAAATAACCATGTCATTGACAAGTGGTAAATGTATTAGGAAGAGTAAATCACACATGAAAGAAACAAGGAATAAGACATACATTCCTTATAGGCCAAGAATATCTCACTTAGGTTCAATTTTATTGGATTGTTTTTACTTAGAAATATTTATGCTCAATGTTCATCATAAGCTCAAAATTCAAAAAGCAAAATCACGAATAAGCAATTCTTACAAAGCATTATATTGCTATAAGGATTTACAGAAGCAAGAAATTATTATGCATGCTCAATGCTCATCATACTTACTTCTTTAAACTAGCCTTTTAACTTCAACATTGATTTTTATATAATATCGAGCTCTATTTCTTGACCTACAAGCTACTTCGAGTCTTGGTAGTTAAGTAATTGGAAGATAAAACTGTTTGATAATGATGATGATGATGATGATGATGATGATGATGATGATGATAGGTGTTATTTCTATAGTTCACTATTCGCACTATCGCATGTTCTTAAATTTTCTAAGTTCGAATGATATAATGGATTACTCGAACTTTTGCATGTTCTTAAATTTTCTATGTTGGAATGATATAATGGATTGTTGATTTACTGTGGAGTTGTGGGAGTTTTGTTATTGATAAATTGTTGTCTAGGTCAAGGTAATGACATCTTATTCATATTTGGTTTTTTAAAAATATGAGCATGATGTTTTTGTGTTTTTCTCACTATGCCCGTGTTGCAAGATCTGAGTATTTGTTGTCGAGCTATCTTGGTAGTGCCTCGAGAGGTCTACTGTTGAGTAATACTATGTCCGAAAGACGGGGTGTTGCATTTTATGAAACCCAATTTTTTATGGATCCATTATATAGTACAAGTTTGTAAACATTTAGGTATGATATGATTCTATAAATGTACAACTACTTTTGATGCACAAAACACACATCCGTGCACATAGCTTAGATGCGCAAACACATACTCGTGTGAGTTTTTATGTACATTTGGCTAGTGCTTATTGATGTACATACACCTAGTTTTGATGCACAAACAATCAGCTTTGATGCTCATCCTATGTACATCGCATTTTTTATTGATTTATGAAAAATGCACATAGTTCACCAAAGATACACCAACATGTGCCATTTTTCTGCTTTTTATATTAAGGAGATCTTTGCCTTTGATTTATCTTCATCCATCACCTCTTTTTCATTCATGTACCACGTGCAAACACCGTTCTCACGAGATCTCTAAGATTTTTTCTAATCATAATATTGGATACGTGCTAAGAAAAGAACTATTTATCAAAAATAGTAGTATCATAAAAATCAGGATCAGATCTTGTGGCTAATGATTGACATAGGTTTCATTCCATTACAACATTACCAACTAATCTTAGGCCTTTTAAGATTGAAATAGAAAAAAATACGCATTGACTTAAGTTAGAAACCCTACAAACTAGCCCTTGTACTTCTCTACACCATTCCTCCCCAACTAAATCAGACAACAAGTCATATATATCTATAGAATTCTATCATACTAAGCATCTTTTCAACTCAACGGAGAAGACATATCAAATATTACTTTGTCAAAAGAATCAGACACATTAAATCTTGTTCTTAAAAAAACGATATTTTTTTGTTTGTAAAATAATAACCCACCCTCCTTGTAGATGCAAGATATGAAGACCGTAAGTAATCTATTATGCCTTTCCTTAATGTTCTTGACCATTACCCAAATTCTTGTCAACGCCGATAACACTATGGTCGATCCTTCTGAGGGCGAGCAAGCGGACACTAACGCACTGGTATTAGACCCCCCTTTCACACTGGGCCTACCGAAGTCAGACCCTATCGTAGACATAGGCGTGGCCTGTAATATGTCTAGGGATAAGGCCTTCTGCGAGAAGACCCTAAGCGCGAATCCTCGCAGTAAGGGCATGGACATTCTTAACCTAACGCTTTTGGCACTAGAGATGGCAAGACAAAAGGGGGAAGAAGTGTCTGCTTCCATCCAACAAAAGCAACTGGCAAAGCCAACTGTGGAGGTGGGGAGGGCCCTCAACGATTGCTCTTTCCAATACAAGAAGGCTATCGGCCATATTCACAAATGTGCCTTGAGCCTAATTCTAGATGAAATCCCATTTAATGAAATGAGGACTTGGATGGCCGAGGTAGTCGAAGGCGCTGAGCTTTGCCAGAGGGAACTTGAAGAAGTCAAGCTGCCTGCCGATCAGTTGGCTACTATTGCCAATCATGATTTCACTAAGTTATGCGAAAACGCAATCTCCGTTATTACTACTACGCAAAGTGATGCCTTGGACGAGGGAACAACTGAAACTCTAAGGTTTGGATTTGAGTATTGAATAATTTATCCATTTCTTTTCCATTAGAAATATTTTCACAGTTTAACATGCATATACTTCTTACATTTTATTCAAAAGGCTGGTGTTCCTTTCTTCTTTACCAAAAAATAATTTTTTATTTATCTTTTTCATGCAGTTAATCCTGGGACGACTACGAAAGTTTACATGTGACAATGTCATGGGCACAACGCTACAATGCTCATAATTATTACATTTTATTGTGTTGATTTTTTCATGAATTTTTCGATCTAAAGTTGTTAGAATTTCCCCTGCTTCTCTCTCTAATATATGTACGGGTAAGGATTTGTGGCCTATTTGTATACTTGAATGTTGCAGCTTTATTTCTACATATTAAATAAAGCAGTTTCATATCTTGATAGGACTTCCTATTATGTATAATTTTATATATTTTGAATATATATGTACTTGATCCAAACAATTTTACCTTTTATAGTATTTGTCTCTAATTTTGCTTTGAACCTATAGTCAAAACCCATAAAGAGATCGTAAGGCCTAAAATCTAAGAAATGTTATCCTTTGCAAATTGAATGGCTTCTTGGGAGTTCATCCATCTTAGCACTACTCTCATTTTTATATACTTATCGTTCAAGTTTCACTTAAACCTTGAAACTAAAGGCAAATAGCTATTTTTGACATAGACCATAACCTCTTGTTTCAGAGCATAAGGTAATGTTTCCACCACCCTAACTAAGAATGCTGAAGATTGGATATAGAAAACTAACTAATCATCTAGAGTTGAGCAAATCCATAATTGAAGCTTAGCTTACAATTCTTCTGATCATTTGTCAATTGATCTATCCCTTTTTTTAGATTTATTATCTAAGAGCTTGTTTGACTTCTCTCATGAAAATATCTAAAGTGTAAAGATTGGTTGCTTGTTTTCTCTATTGAAAATAACTACATTGGGAAGATATATAGTTGGAGTTCAACATTTTAAAGACCATCCATTGATTTTTAGAGGTCTTTTGCGAAAAAATGATAAAATTAATTAAACATAAATCAAAACCTCCCCAAAGTAACTCATGACAAACATCCTTAAACCATCTTGTTAAGGAGAAAGCCAAATCTTCAGGGGAAAAAAAAAAAGAAGCAAACTCTCCACTCCAACCCCATATCGACCAATATATTTGATATGTCCTATGGAAATCAAAACTACCACCTAAAATTAAGAAGTTCATGTGGAAATCATGTGCAGACTGTCTCCTTACAACAGATAGAATTAATTGTTTCTCTAACTCAGTTCCAAACCGGTGTTCCCCTTGCGAGCTAAAAGATGAAAGCCTAAATCATTTCTTTTTCGAATGTCCATTTACGAAAGCTATGATCTTTCGACTGCAAAAGCTACTAAATTACTCGTTCAACATAATTACCTCATATACTTTCCACAAAAATATTCAAGAAACACTTACAAAAGACAAAAACACCACACCCCTTGTGTTCCTATGGTGGTTTATTTAGGCTCATAAGAATGCAAAAGTTTTTGACCCAGCAAGAATCAACCCCAAAAAACTGCCGTCTGACTTGGCCTTCTCTGGTGCTCTTGCTTGGGAAGGTTGTGGGACGACTATGAGACAAGCACCAAACAAGCTGACTCGGCTAAAATCGTCGTGCTAAGATCAAAGATAATTAACCCAAACTACAAACTAGTATAGTATGCAAGTAAGGGGTCGAACCCAAGAGAACTAAGTCTTCTAGTATTAATATAATTATTAACTAAAGCTAAGGGGAGATTTAGGAGAAAGATCTATCTAAACTAAACTAAACTAGGAAACAAACAAAGCAAAGCAAATATGGAAACAAGTTCATTCAAAAGATCCACTATGAACCAATCACTCGATCATAGATTCATCTATTGATTCCTTTCACACCTATGGTCAATTCCTATCCTGATCATTAACAATCGCAAGTCCATGGTCCAAGCAATTCTATAAATCTAGGCAAGGACGCTTAACCTAGAATTAAAATAGAGAACAAGTATATGCAGGATATAATACCAAACAATCAAGCTACGAGTCAAATGCAAGATAAAACAATCAATTCTCTTCTTAATCCTGGTTGCATAGAAAACAGGTCTCGGTTAAGTTGTTTTCACAGATCAGTTTTGTCCACACGGTCCAAACCCAATCCAACAATAGAACATCAATCAATTCAATAGGTTCATGACTTCTAGAAAAATAATCAACAATCATATAATGAAGAACAAGACAATCAATATTAACCAAAGGATAGAAATCAATTACCAAAACCTCACGAGTTCATACATCAGAGCTTCTCACTTGAACAAACCCAAGGAAACTAGCTCTCCATAACTAAACTTAAAACCTAAAAAGAGAAGAATTGAATTATGATTTATGAATTGGAATGCCCAAAACCTAATGCAGGCTCCTGATTATATAGACCCAAGGAATATGCTCCCCGAGATACACAAGGACAGAGGAAAGATAAGAAAAAGGAAAAAAGATAGATTTTCGGCCCGTCATGGATCCGGCATGCACCACGCCCGCATCGCCTCCACCGCAGGTGCGGAATCACGACAAAATGAGAATCGATCTCTGTCCATCCACCACGGGCGCGGATCTTCAACCGTATGCGCGGAAATCGGACAAAATCACTGACAGCAGTTCGGAGGTTGTTTTGACCCTCTTCGGCTTGGAATCTCACTTCGGGGAAAAAAGATGAATTGAAGTTCTTCGAGTTATCTTTCCAATGGAACTGTAATCAGCTCCATCCGACTACTGTAGCTCCAGATATAGCCTTCGCAAGCAAGAGGTGTCGTGTAGACAACTCAAAACGCCTTAAAACTCTTGAAACTTGAATCCTTGTGTCTTCGGCCTGGATATTACAACTACGCACAAACTCTAAGTGAAACATACTCAATATAGCCCTAAAATACTAGAGTTAACCCATACAAACTAGAGCAAATCTTATTCTCCCATACTTAGATCTTGCTCATCCTCAAGTAAGCTCAAAGTAAATTTAACAATAAACACATCTAAGATCTCAGGAAATACAAGGGAAGACAAAAAACACTCAACTCTCAACCCAAACCCAAAATATAGAGAAATCATGAAACAATGAAGCTCAAACATACACCTCACAACAACGATAAGACACTCAAGCTCTTAAAAAGTTTAGAGCAACATAGGATCTACCCAAATCTAACATGTAAGCCCCAAAGTCCCCAGGCAAGAATGATCCTAAACACTTGACTTTTTCCGCTCAATTCTACTTAGGCGTACTTTCGGGTTTTCACCTAACCGCTCTTTTCATTTTTCTCAAGGTGTGCTCACAAATACTCACAACTCTCATGAACCTCATATTACCCCAGCCTAATGCTGGTCCGGGTTACCTGCTTATTACCTGAGCCGCCCTTTCGGGTTTTTGACTCATCCTAGGATTTATATGCCTTTTTTCAATTTTTGTGGATTTTTCTATCTTTTTCTTTTTCTTTCTTTCTTTATTATGCAAAAAGGTATGGTGCAAGTGCTCCATGAAAAGAAGAAAATCAAAAATCTGAAACAAATCACTATCTAACTATCTAGAATAAGTGAATGCGAGTAGTCCCTCTCCCATACTTAAATCCTTCATTGTCCTCAATGAAGATAAGAGAAAGGATATAAGCAAGGAAGAAGGTACATCAGAGACTAACAAACGAAGAAGAGGGATGGAATGGAAGAACTCTTCAAAGGTGTAGAAAGAATGGATGAAAAGACTTTGGAATATCATTATGCAGGCAATCCGCGGGCGCGGATGATCAGGCCGTGGTCGTGGATCCAATGTTGTAAGCAAAACATCAACCTAGGAGCCAACAGCGGGCGCGACATGGGAAGCGCAGTCGCGGCCCTAAGCGAACTCGGACGTCTCCTCGAACATGAACGCTCAATGTGGCTCTCGGATTTTGGCTCGTCTTCTTAGGACATGTGTGAATTCTTGAACTTGAGCCTCAATGATGCTATTCGGGGGAACAAAGCTCCCCTATACTTAGGCTTTGAACATTGCCAACAAAATAGAATCCCAAAGATTGATGGAAACAATATATAGAAGTTGGTGGAAAGATATATGGAATGGTATAGACAAAAAAGATGGAAAGATAGAAGGATGGTAATGATATATGAAAAGTAGAAGATAGATGCCCGATTTTTATTTTTATTTTTGATTTTTTTTGCCAGACCTCGGCCTCACTGCAGGCGCGGATTTTTTTTTCAAGACCAATTGCATGAAAACCGCGGGTGCAGTATGAGTACCGCGGCCGCGGCGCTAGTACCTGTTCGTCGGGATAGCTTCTGGTGCTCCACCGTGGGTGCGGTACGGCTGCCACGAGCGCGATTTTGCACCAGAATGTCCTTTCAGACCTAGTACCTACATGTTAGCTCGAAATCGAAATAATAACCTATGCTAGGAATGGAAAAACAACCCATCTAATCCTTGGGTTGCCTCTCAAGTAGCGCCTATGGTTAACATTGACGGCTCGACACATTCATGATCGGACATCGTCAATGCCCTGAGCATCAAATCAAAGTTCTGCACAGCTATCTTACAATAGGACATATAGTATATTGACAAATTAACAAGAAAGAAGAAATAATTCAAACTCCTTTTTAACCTATCAAACATGCTTGAGCAATTAGGGTGAGATTTTCTAGAGTAAAACCAATTAGTTGATTTATGTGAATTTTCAAAATATTTATCAAAGCATGCAAATCTCCTATTTGAATTATCACCCTCATCAAATAAAATATAGAAGGACTTATTACCTACCCTATCATGCTCAAAGATGGAATCCTTAACAAAACATTGACATGTAAGAACAAAGTCAAGATTAAAAGAGAGAGAAGAAGTGGAATAAATGATATAAGGATCGTCAAGACTTATCATTGGGAACTCCATGGAAGGGGATACGAAAGTTTCTGACGGTGAAGAAGAAACTTCCATAACATCGTCTGGCTCCTTCGACGACTTGTCAGGCTCGTCGTTGTCACTCCAGGGGTCACCAAACTAAAGGAAATACTCATCTTTCGCCATCACATATCGTTCCTCCTCAGGCTCAAGCTTGGAAGCTTGATCTATCAACATCGGTGATGAATGCTCCAATGCAACATCTTGAACCTCCTCTTGCTCCAAACCATCCAGAAATTCACTAAATATCGTCCAATCATCTTCTTATTTTGTCAGTCATCCTGAGTGGACTCTTTCGGCCTTATCAAAATAAGCCTGGGGATCTCCTGGGGCACCAAAATAGGATAATCAAGCTTTATAACAGGGACCGAAGCATCATCGGTGAAGACAAGCTCGTCGATGAGCACCGGTGGACGAACCTCTTCAAAGGCCACGGGCACGGTTTGTGGCCGCGGTCGCGGTTTTCTTCCAGAGAGAATTCCTCCGCTACTGCATCCGATCCGCGGGTGCGGTCCTCATCCCACGGGCACGGTTCTTTGTCAGAAAGTGTTTTAGCCTTCAGCTTGTCCTGTAGCAACCAACTCTCCTTGAACATGTCGCAAAAAATATCCCACTGTTCCTCAGGTGTTAAGCCCCAAAACTTTCTCCCAGTCCTGCGATCCACCTCACTCCGCATCTCATATGTCGTTCCATAGTAGATTTTCTTGCAAAGATCGTAAAGAAAGACACAAACTCCACGAGAAATCAGGTCAGTTGGCTCAACTCGAACTCTTCTGAAATAGTCACAGAATGGTTCACCCTGAAACTGCTCAAACTCATAGGAAGATATTAGAGTATACAAGTGTAGATCGTAAGATAGGTCTACACATAGTCAATAAAAATATTAATATGAGAAACAAATATCTACGTTCCCCGGCAACTGCACCAAAATTTGACTCAGCTAAAGTCGTCGTGCCAAGATCAACGATAAATAACCCAAACTACAAACTAGTATAGTATGCAAGTAAGGGGTCGAATCCAAGAGAACTAAGACTTCTAGTATTAATATAATTATCAACTAAAGATATGGGGATTTAGGAGAAAGATCTATCTAAACTAAACTAAACTAAGAAACAAACAAACAAACAAACAAATCTAATCAAATCAAATATGGAAACAAGTTCATTCAAAAGTTCCACTCTAAAGAAATCACTCTATCATAGACTCATCCATTGATTTCATTCTCACCTATGGTTAATTCCTATCCTGATCATTAACAATCGCAAGTCCACGGTGCAAGCAATTCTATAACCCTATGCAAGGACGCTTAACCTAGAATTAGCACAGAGAACAATCAAGCTACGAGTCAATTGCAAGATAAAACAATCAATTCTCTTTTTAATCCTAGTTGCATAGACAACAGGTCTAGCTTAAGTTGTTTTCAAAAATCTGTTTTGTCCACGGTCAAAACCCAATCCAACAATAGAACATCAATCAATTCAATAGGTTTATGACTCCTAGAGAAACAATCAACATTTATATAGTGAAGCATAAGAGAAGCAATATTAACCAAATGATAGAAATCAATTACCAAAACCTCACGAGTTCATACATCAGAGCATCTCCCTTGAATAAACCCAAGGAGACTAGCTCTCCATAATTAAACTAAAAACCTAAAAAGAGAAGAATTGGATTATGAATTGGAATGCCCAAAACCTAAGGCAGGCTCCTCCTTATATAGACACAAGGAACATGCTCCCCGAGATAGATTATGAAAGAGAAAATATAAGAAAAAGGAAAGAAGCTAGATTTTCGGCCCATCTTGGATCCAGCATGCACCGCACCCGCGTCGCCTCCACCGCTGGTGCGGAATCATGACGGAATGAAACTCGGTCTCAAGCCATCCACCGCGGGCGCGGAAATTCGACAGAATCACTGACAACACTTTGGAGGCTGATTTGACCCTCTTTGGCTTGGAATCTGACTTCGAGGTACAAATATGAATTGAAGCTCTTCGAGTTAGCTTTCTAATGTCACTGAAATCAGCTCCATCCGACCACTGTAGCTACAGATATAGCCTTTGCAAGAAAGAGGTGTCGCATAGACAGCACAAAACGCTTTAAAACTCTTGAAACTTGAATCCTTGTGTCTTCGGACAAGATATTACAATCACGCACAAACTCTGACCTAAAAATACTCAATATAGCCCTAACATACAAGATTTAACCCGTACAAACTAGAGCGAATCATAAGCCCAAAAGGAAAAATCACACGGTCTGGAAGAAACCACCTCCTTAATGGTAAAAGCTTAATTTTGATGCATCCAAACTAAAACATGAACAACTCATGCTGGCTTTGTCTTTCGAGACCACAACGGATTCATTCGATCTATTAGACGACACCAACTACCTTCCATGACAATAGTGCAAGCAGAAGCATCAGCCTTACTACATTCTCTCCGGAACATTGACTATTTTCACATTCAGAATCTTATAATTGAAGGTGACAATCTGATTGGTATTAATTCTTTAAAACGCCTTTGAAAAGTTCCTTGGGAACTTTATTCCATTATAGAAGACATTAGAAATATTATTTCGGTTAGCCCCTCTGTTATTTTTTATCATTGTTTCAGGGAATCTAATGTTGCTGCTGATTTTCTGGCAAGAAGACACGTCAATCTTCAGAGTCTCACTACAACCATTCCTTTTCATTCTTCATCAATTCCTTTTTCGCATTTTTGTCTGTAACGCACTCGAGGTGTGTGTTAAGTCAGCATCCCTCGCTATTTGAATTTTTAAAGATCATCCGTCGCGATGATTTAGGTTATTCTTATAACTAAAAGGTTGCCTAATTTTGGCTTGTTCAAGCTAGTAGCTCCGCAATAAAAAAAATAACAGAGATAAATTATTCTTGACATTGAGTATAAGAAGTAAAGAGCTGTATATATACATCCACTTCCAGAGATAATACTCTTATATATACATTAACCATCTAGTTCAAGAGATGGTCGTTCTCACTGAACTTTCATCACCTTCTTCAAGAGTGATATTTTCTTTCATTACTGACTTCAAGACATTATATCATCTCTTTAAAGATGATTTTTTTTGGTCGAAACTTTAAAGATGATTTTAAAGTGTCTCTACCAGGACAATATCATTACGCATCCTGGGATAATAAGTTTTAACTTTAAGAACAAAAACATTAATGTAAACAGTAACATAGTTTATAAATTTGAGAAATATAAATAAAGAAATAAAATATAACAAATCACTATCAACTTTTGAAGACACGAGATTGAAAATGAAGTCTTCTAGACCTCTTTCCATCACATACTTCAAGCTGTGATATTCTTATTGGGTTTTTTATTATCGACTACAAGACATAATATTTGTCATATAAACTTTGTCATCTCCTTCTGGAGGTGAAAGATTTTTTTTCAATTTACATATGATTGTGTCATCTACTTCAAAACATCACTCGCTTCAAGGAGTAGAAACTTTATTTTTTCATCCATTGTGGGGATGATTTATGTTTCTTTCATGCACTTTCGGAGATGAGAATTATCATTTAAGGCATAGTATTAATCACTTCAGGGATAATATACTAATGTTTCGTACTCCTTAAGGTACGGAAATAATCACTTCAGGGATTATATATTGATGCTTCATTCTCTTTAGAGAAAGAAAATTACCGCTCCGAGGGTAATATGATCTTAATATATTTAACTCTTCGAGAGTTTTTTTATCGAAAAATCATCACTTAAGGTATAATTATCGTGTAACTTTTCAATAAATGAAAGAATAGTTTTCTTTTATCATTCCAAGATAAATAAAAATATGCAGTATACGGTCAATGAAGATTGAGCTCAAATCATGACCTGTACATGACGGACAATATATATAAAAATAAGAAGTCGACGAAGATTGTGCTCGATTCAAGCATCAAAATAAAGCAATTGCTTACCATATAGCTACCAGAAGGAGTCGTAATTTATACATGAAGGAAGCATACATAATTAAACACTTGTTCTATATATACGTAATAGATGAAGAAAAAAATCAGCACCTTCGGATTGATGTTAATAGCATAATCAACTGTTAGTACACAAAATATGTCTGTGTACAAGTTTTAACTCCTTCTTCAATGAACTTTTCGTCGACACGCTTTTTCACCTTCAAAGACCTACAAAATGGACCTAGGGGCGAGCAACCCCCTAATCCACCTCCGATGCTTAAGTCAATAAAGGCCAATGTCGAAAAAGGCGTCAAGGTAGAGCGATGTAGGCTAGGCCTACCTGGCACATGGCGAATGCATGTGAATTTATAGGAAAGGGGGGCAGGCGCAGGGGATCAAATTCCCCCTATGGGCCGATCGGCATGGGCTTGAGGCTAGGGCAAGGCGATTTCTTGCCCCCCAAGTCATCCGATCGGCATGTAAGGATAAGATCTTACTCCATAAATTACTTTAATCTAGAATAACTACCCTAATAAATAAATAAAAGGATAGAAACAAAATAAATAAGTATAGGCATAATAAATAGAGAAATTTGCACTAAACCACCCGTTAAATAGGCGAATTTACACTTAACCACCTGTTGTACAAAAATTTGAATTAAACCACCAAAAACTTCAATTCCGTTAACAAATAGCCACCCAAGGCATTATTCCGTCAAAAAAACCGTTAAATCACGAGATTTTACCATTTTGCCCCTTTCTTCTTCCTAAATCCGCCTCTTTCTTTCCCGAGACTACACCGACGGCCTCCTCTGCTCGGAACCCTGCTCCAGATCCCGGCCAAATTTTCTGGCGCCCCACCGAGCGGAGGCCGCGCAGATCTGCGTTGGCAAAGGCGTTGCGAGCCGGGAGCAAAGGTGATGGCGGCAGGCTGTAGGTTTTCGAGAGCGACGCAGGCGAGGGTGATCGCAGATTTGGTGGGTGAGCGAGGAAAGGCATCGGTTGCAGATCTGGTGCGACCAGCGCGTAGACATCGGCACAGCGCACATACGTCGGTGCAGAGAACGGGCGACGAAGCGAAGTTGGTGGCGGCACAGATCTCGCGAGGTCGCCGTTGGGAGTTGTAGCGGCGACTGGTGTGCGAAGGGCCAACGAAAATCGGTTCGTAGATCTGGCCTTCTACAATGACAGAATTGATGGGGGGACGCGAGCGGCTGATGGTGGTGGTGGAGCGTAGATTTCGCGATGGTGGTGGACAGGAATGTGCGGACAACAGTGGCTGTGGTGATTTGACCATTCCGTCGGGTTGATGCCCTAGAGCGGAGGCCGAGCCTGCAGATCTGAGAGAGAGAGGAAGGGCGTGAAGGAGGGTTGCGGGTGAGAGAGAGAGAGAGAGAGAGAGACGAGGATCCTGACGTCTCTCATTTTGGTGGTGTTTTTAGTAGTTAAATTCCCTTGTAAATATGTGTTTTTCATTCCTTTCTTTGTTAATTTCGTCCCTTTTTAGCTTAGTTCCCGGTTTTCTACAAGATTCGGAAACTATGCGAGTTTGTTATGTTTTGTAGGTAAAATGGCGCGTTTGAGGACGTTTTGGAGAAGTTTATAAGAAGGAGCCAAGCAAAGGAGCTAAGGAGCGGAAGAGCCATGCAAAGAATGAAGAGGAACTCAAGGAAAACCAAGAAGTGAAGAAGGACCGAGGCCCTGGATCGAGTTACTATCAAGTCGGGCCCGAGTTCGAGCACCAGTGCATAGGACCGACGTTCCCAACGTCGGGCCCGATGTCTGCCCGCGTCGGTCCGAGTCGGCAAAAGGAAGGATTGGGCTCCAAGGCAAGATGTTGTGATCTTCCAATTTTGCCCTTCTTCTAAATTTGGAATTCCTTGGTCCCCAATCAAGAGAAGAGGATAATTAGAGGTGATTAGAGAAGATTAGGGAGACCAATCACACACACACAAAAATCACTCTCAAAGGCTCAAGGAAGACTTGGAGAGCAAGGAGAAGAAGGAAGGAGGAGAAGAGAGAGAGATCGGTGGAGCTAGAGAGGAGATTAGTGAGTTTGAACTTGTTTTTGCTTTGGTTTAGTAGAATTAAGACTTGGATCTTGTGAACCCTTTTGGATTTGAATGTAATTTGGCTTTAGTTTGAGTTTGATGATTGAGATTTGCATGATTTGCCATTTTATTGCTTTTTACTCTTACTTGATGGAGTAGATTCCATAGTCTTGGGCTATGGGGGAAACCCCTAGCTAGGATTGGGTAGGAACCCCCAATTCCATAGCCTTGAGTGCTTGATCTATGAATCCTCTCTACATTGAGCTTCATTTCTCTTGTAGAAACAAGGGACATAGGGCTTGTGATTGGTAAGAGTAAGCGGGAGCGATCTCGAACCCATCACTAGACCTAGCATCGAAGGCGAGTGGAAACTCCCTTGGGTCGAAGTGTAGAGTGGAGGGATCGAAGGCTAGCAACCTCGATCTCACAAGGATCAACACTTATTGGCTGAATTGGGGTGGAATTACCCAAGTCTAGTTAGGGAAGGAACCCAAAAACCCAAGACCGATCTACTATTTTTGCCAAGACCGAGTTCCCCAGTACATCGGGCCCGACGTTGTGTGTGTCGGTCCCGTTCAAATCAACCTCGATCCACCCTCGGACCGAAGTGACCAGTGTTGGTCCGAGGTGTTCTCTTCGATTTTCCTCGTTTTTACCTTTCTTTTACCTCTTTTTAGTCTTTTGGGTAATCTTAACGCACGAACTCCCGTGTGTTCAACACCCTACCTCTTTACTACAATTGAGGTTCGGTTTATAAATTTAAATTTTGAGACCCTCCGGACCGATCAGATCCGTCGGTGGGGCGCCGGAAAATTTGGCCGGGATCAGGAGCGGGGTTCCGAGCAGAGGAGGCCGGCGGTGTGGTCTTGGGAAAGAAAGGGGCGGATTTTGGAAGAAGAAAGGGGCAAAATGGTAAAATCTCGTGATTTAACGGTGTTTTTGACGGACTAACGCCTTGGGTGGCTATTTGTTAACGGAATTGAAGTTTTGGGTGGTTTAAAACAAATTCTTGTATAACGGGTGGTTAAGTGTAAATTCGCCAATTTAACGGGTGGTTTAGTGCAAATTTCTCTAATAAATAAGATATGGCAATTAATAAGATACCGCTATCTAATTGATATCGGAATCAGTACCCGCCTACAATTTCACCCTCCGGGACGCTATACACGTGTGCCCTGTTCTATCCCGTGTATAGGGACCGGAACTGAAGCGGTGAGTGGCCACGCAGATTAGGTGCTCTTATTCTTATATTCGTATATTTGTACATTCGTAGATCCGCATGCGATGAATGCAAGATCCTCGCAACTCATATGCAAACGTCACATATGGCCCTCGTCCACCCATGAGTTGAGCGTTCGATTTTCTATGTCTGAAAAATCTCAAAATCATGAAAAATATGTGAAAATAATTCCCGGACATTTTATTAAAAACAAAAGCGTTCGTAAAACAAGAAAGGTCTATAATGAAAAAGCGGGCCCTTGTCAACATATCGAATCTTACACTCGTATCACGGGTAGATCTTCCTCAATTTTGCTATATTACATGTGCACGGAACTGGTCGACCATCCAAGTGCTTCAGCACGTATGCCCCTGACCTAAGGCCGCGACTATTACGTAAGGACCGTCCCAAGTTAGTCCGAGCTTCCCGTCCATGGGGTCGCGCACGCTTCCCATGACCAGCCGAAGCACCAAGTCGCCAACTTGTAGGCTCTGTGGGCATGCTCATCGCGCGACGACTCGCTTAGCGGCGCTTTGGTAGGCTGCAAGGCATATGGCCGCGGCTTCCCATCGCTCCTCGGCGAAGTCGAGGCTCTCGGCAAGGGCTCGGTCATTCTCGTTTTGGCTGAGGGTCGTGCTCAAAGTCGGGAGCTTAACCTCTGACAAGATAACTGCCTCGGTACCATAGGTCATGGCGAAAGGTGACTCGCCCGTCCACTTTCGGGGAGTGGTGCGATATGCCCATAGGATGGCCGGAAGCTGCTCCACGCAACCTCCCTTTGCTTGGTCGAGACGTTTCTTGAGTCCATCCACGATGATCTTGTTGGTTGCCTCCACCTGCCCGTTCGATTGGGGGTAGCCCACGGATGAGTAGATGTTTTTGATGCCCCAGCCCTTGTAATACTCCTTGAAGTTTGCGCTATTGAATTGAGTTTCGTTATAGGATATTAGTGCTTTTGGGATGCCGAAGCGAGTGATGATGTTTTCCTAGACGAACTTAATCGTATCCGAGTTGCGGATGTTAGCTAAGGGCTTGGCCTCTACCCATTTGGTGAAGTAATCAGTAGCGGTGATAAGGTACTTCACGTTACCGGGAGCTCTTGGGAATGGACCGACGATGTCCAGTCACCATTGCGCGAACGGCCAAGGGCTTGTGATGGCATAGAGGTCCTCGGTAGGCAGGTGTGACACCCGGGCGAACTGCTGGCATTTTTTGCACTTTCGGGCGTTTCTCTGGTTGGCAAAGTAAGGACAATTCCAACGCCCGAGCCCTGGGCGTTGCTTGCCCCGTCTATCTCCAAAGTCCAACTCCCTAGGGTCGGATCCGAGCTTGCACCCTCGGATCTTACTCCGAAATCGGACAGAATGTTTTGGGGGTAATTCGCGCCCGTGGATCCTAGATCCGTGCCCGCGGCCTCTGGACCCGCGACCGTGGCTTCTGGACCTACGACCGAGGGTGATTCCAAAGCTCGACGGCCCACTTTGCGATCGTACCGGATAGGTCAGAGCTGGCGAAGAGAGATCGAATAGGATAAGCGGTCATCACCTGGATCTAGTGCTCATGGAAATAGTGGTTCAGCTTGCGAGAAGCCGTGACCCGTTACTCACCTATGAAGCAACTGGGGGTAGCCCACCAGTTGGGCTTTGGGGAGGGGGAAGAGATCTTTAGGGCATGCCTTGTTGAGATCGGTAAAGTCCACGCAGACTCTACAATTTCCCGTCCTTTTCTTGACGACCACGCTATTGGCGAGCAAAGTCGGGTACCATACCTCTCGGATCACGTCGGCTTCCTGAAGCTTTTTGATCTCGGCGATGACGGCTTCAGTAGGTTGGAAAGACAATCACCGGGCTCGCTGCACCACTGGCTTTATATTCGGACTCACGTTCAGCTTATGACACGCAAGCTCTGGGCAGATCCCGAGCATCTCGTAGGGACTCCATGCAAACACATCACGGTTCTTTTGTAGGAGTTCTGTAAGGTCCGAGAGTTCTTATGGGGACAACCCCTTTCCGACATAAAAGACCTTCTGGGGCTCTCCTCCCGTTGGAATCTAGGTTAACTCGTCGACGGATTTGTCCTGAGGTTGTGATGCTACGTTGGTCACCTTTTGGAGGAAATTCGAGGACAAGTCCTTAACACCCTCGGGATCGGTTTCGGCCTCGAAACCTTTTCCCGAATTCGCGCCGAATTCGGGGCGAAGTGGTTTCGTGCTCGCAGATTTCTGAACCGCGCCCATGGGTTCGGATGTCGGGTCGGGTATGGTTTTTGAGGGATGGAATGCGACGGTTGCCCCCAGTCTCGTGCTTGCGGGATTGGTTGAATCGTGAGAAGGCCTTTGGGGGCGAACCGCGCTCGTGGTTTCCCGACCCGCGCCCGTGGGTTGCGCTAATGATTCGAGCGAGAGGTTTTGAGGGGAATCCGCGCCTGCGGACCATCGTCCTTCCCTCGCACATGGGTGTTCGATGATCGCGATGGAGGTCGGGCGTTCAAGGCCGCAATCGCATGACGATCCGGCCGAGCGCTCTCGCTTCCGGCTAGGTGGGGCCGTGGCATCGACCGGCTCGGTGCGGTGGTCCATGGAGCACATCTAGTACCAGGGTGACTCGGTCTCCCGCTCGCCGCAACGAGGGCCGTGTTGCTCGTCGCGTGGTTCCGGCGTTTGATGGTGGCGATCGTCACGCCGGTAAATCCGGTGACGGCTATTTCGACTCGGGGATTTGGATTGATGATCCATGTCTCCTCTCGATCTTGGTAGAAGGGCAGACGAAGGTCAAAAACCTAGTTCGTCCCCATGGACGGTTCCTAATATTAGTACACAAAATATGCTTGTGTACAAGTTTCAACTCCTTCTTCAATGAGGTTCTCGTCTACACGTCTCTTCGCCTTCAAGACCTACAAAACAATGGACCTAGGGGCGAGGGACCCCTAATCCACCTCCGATGCTTAAGTCAATAAAGGGCAATGTCGAAAAAGGCGTCAGGGTATAGTGATGTAGGCTAGGCTTACCCAGCACATGGTGAATACATGTGAATTTATAGGGAAGAGGGGCAGGTGCAGGGGATCGAATTCCCCCTATGGGCCGATCGGCATGGGCTTGGGGCTAGGGCAAGGCGATTTCTTGCCCCCTAAGTCATCCGATATCTTATCCTATCTAAGGATAAGATCTTCCTCCATAAATTACCTTAATCTAGAATAAGTAACCTAAAAATAAATAAAAGGATAGAAGCAAAATAAATAAGGATAGGCATGATAAATAAGATATGGCAATTAATAAGATACGGCTACCTAATTGATATCGGAATCAATACCCGCCTACATCAACCATAAACAAACAAACAAACATGATTGAGTTTAGCACCGAATTCTTTTACAAATAATTAGATTCTGGCATATATATATAGGGGTGAGTTCAAATAAAACAAGTCTTATAGTGATACACAGTGGATAAATCTGGACCGTTGATCTATATGCATCATATAACACGTCATATGCATGATTTCAATCAAACAAGTTAGTTATCTATATGCATGATATAACATGTCATATGCATGATTTTAAGACGCTATATGCATGATTTTAAAGGTTATATGCATGATGTTTTGTTAGTTATATACATCAAATCTCAAAATCTCGGAATTATAGGAATTGAAGTTAGTTACCTATATGCATGATATAACACGTCATATGCATTAGTTATTACGCTATATGCATGATTATATATGTTATATGCATGATGTTTTATTAGTTGCATGAATGAATACATAAATCTCAAAATTATAGGAACTGAAGTTAGTTACCTATATGCATGATACAACACGTCATATGCATGATTTTAATACGTTATATGCATGATTATAAAAGATTATATGCATGATGTTTTTTTAGTTGTATATAGAAGTACACAAATCCCGGAATTATAGGAGCTGAAATTACGTTACCTATATGCATAATATAATACATTATATGCATGATTTTAATACGTTATATGCATGATTATAAAGGATATATGCATGATATTTTATTAGTTGTATATATGAATACACAAACCCCGGAATTGTAGGAACTGAAATATAGTTACCTATATGCATGATATAACATGCCATATGCATGATTTTAATACGTTATATACATGATTATAAATGTTATATGCATGATATTTTATTAGTTGTAAATATGAATGCACAAATTCTGGAATTATAGGAACTAATGTTAGTTACCTATATGCATGATATATCATGTTATATGCATGATTTTAGTACGCTTTATGCAAAATATTTTATTAATTGTATAATGATTACTCAACTCTTATATTAGTACGTTATATGCATGATCTAAGGTATTTGTATGCATAAAGTATGGATACGAACCGCACGGAGTGAAAAATAAAAATGCAATTCTTGACTAAGCAACATGCACATGGCTTTAAATAAGATCAGTGATAAATTAAGAGCATGAAAACATTCCATATACAAGAGAATTGAGCCATGACATCGAAGGGATCGAGATTCAATACGGAATTAAAAAAAAATTCGAAATTGTGTGTATGAACAGTGGAATAATCAGAATTTGAAATCCCTAAACACATAAATCGATCAGTCCGCCTCTCCTCCTCTCTCCAGGTAGGGGTGAGCATCGGTTCGAAACCGACCCGAATCGACAAAAACCGAACCGAACCGAAACCGAGATTCCAGAATATTGTGAACCGAAAACCGAACCGAAAATGGTCGGTTCGGTTCGGTTCGGTTTCGGCTTTAGGCGGGTCGGTTTTCAGATAAACCGAGCAAAACCGAACTAAATCGGGATCTGGCGATTTGGCACGTACGGGGATTCGGAATCGGGATCTGGCGATGAGATGGGGAGGAGGTCGGGGATCTGTCGACGAGACGAAGAGGAGACCGGGGATCTGCCGACGAGACGAGTATGAGGCCTGCTGGCCGGGGATCTGCCGACAAGAAGAGGAGGGCGGGGATCTGGGGACGATGTGTGAGCCGACGAGGTGCGTACCGACGACTGGCGAAGAGGAGGCCCGGACTCAAGAGACGATGTGTGCGCCGACTGGTGTCGAGTGTTCTGGGTCGACGACGGCGCGACGGCGGGATGAGGAGGCCGGGAGAAGCGGAGGCCCAACGCCAGGAGAGGAAGCCGCCGGGAGTCAGAGACTCAAGAGGAGTCGGGAGGGAAGGAGAATGGAGAAAGTGAAACGGCCGCTTACGCTTACGCTTACACAGACAAATGAAACCCTAAGTCATAATCACAATTCACAATATGTACAATATATGTATTTCTTTTTTTTTTAATTCGGTTTAACCGAATCGAACCAAGAAAAAACCGAACCGAACCGAAACCGAAATTCTCAAAATTATGAAACCGAAAACCGAACCGAAAATATTCGGTTTCGGTTCGGTTCGAGTCGGTTCGATCGGTTCGGTCTATTTTTTCGGTTTCGGTCGGTTCGTGCACACCCCTATCTCCAGGTATTTGATTGCAGTCAAAGATATTCAAATCGCTTTCCCAAACAATTGCTACAAGGATCGAGGAGGAAGGGAGGAAAACCGGGAATTTGGAAATTCAGAAAAGGGGCGAAGGAGATCGTAAGAGGCGATTCAGCACCACCAGTCTTCTCAGAGGTTCGACGCCGGATCCATGAAATTCCAGAGATCTCAATCAGAGGTTGATCAGGAAATTCCGGCAATTGACGGAGAAGGCCCGCGCGCCGGGAATGTTAGAGTCTGGAGAGGCTGCGACTGGATAGAACTCCGGAGGAGAGGGAGGAGATGAGAGCGGGGACAAGGAAGGCGGAGAGCTGATGGGTGAAGGAGAGGCCGCCGGTGAGGAGACCGTCAGAGATTAGGGGAGGCGACGGCGGGCGGCGTCTGGAGAATTCTTCGGGAAAGCTGCATGAGAAGCTCGGTCGTCCATTGAAGCTGCCGGGGATTTGCGGGAGCAAATCAGAGAGGGTGGAGTGGGCTCAATTTTAGGTGTTTTTATTTTAATCTTGGCCGTTGATCTTGTTTTAATCCAATGGTCCAAATTTATTCACTCTGTATCACTCTAAACTATGGTTGTTGAAGCCCGAAAATCTCAAACTAAGTACGGGACAAAATTATTACAACTCTCGGGCCTTTCGGCGCGCTAGAAACCGGCTCGTCTTACTTCGAGCTCTCCCACCCCCCGCGTATTATTTTATTCTCTTTTTGGAGGCTTATAAGACTTTTTAAGGTCTTTCCCGTAAAATAGTGCGAGCTCCTCGGAGACTCAAACACGTCGGGGCCCGTCCTTCGAGAACACGTCTCGGGACCGGCCTTTTTCCGATCCCTCACCTCATACCCCCTCCTTCCTATATATAGAAGGGGGAGGTGCTTGCTTGGCCTTCCAAGTTCCGATGTGGGACAAATAGCTTGTCCATTTCTTTCAACAATGCAAGCCTTCAACGCGTTTAGTTCATGCCAAATTGCATTTAATCGCGATATTGGCCCTCCAAAGGACCTTAATCGCGATATTGGCCCTTAAAAAGGCCAAATCACAATATTGTCAAGTTACGCCCCTCTCGATATTTCTTTACCATTGTTCATCTAGTGCACCAACGCGGTGATAGATCCGGGTATCAACAATGGTATCACCTGAATCCAATTATATATATATGGGAAATTCCGCCAGGTAATCACGAGGTTTTGCAAATTCCGCGTGGTACCCAAAGTTTTTCGGTATTCCGCATGGTAACCACGAGGTTTTGCGAATTCCGCGTGGTAACCTTGGCCAATTTTAAAAAGTTAAAATTATATGAATATTTACCCATACTTTCTAATTAATTACACAAATCACCCTATCTTTAGTTTTAAAAAAAAACTATCTACTAATCTATTTTTATAAAAAAATTTAAATTTATAATTTTAGTATTGTATTTTTTTTATTTACTCTTTTCCCATGACACTATATATTATTATTTTACAAAATCTTCTATTTTTTATTATTATAAAAAGAACCACTTTTTCAAATTTGTATAAAAAACAGTTCATTTTTCAAATCAAAAAAATCATACCTAATTTAAAAAAAAACAATCATTTCTTATTAAAAAAATATAAACTTGAATTTTATTAATAGTTGATCTCTTCAGAAGGTGTTTTTTAAAAGTGGGTGCACTAGTTCAAGTAATTTGTTTTTAAAATATAATAAAATTGTTTTTTCTAAACATAATGTACATATATCATGACATTAAAAATGTGTAAAAATTATAGGCTTTTTATGACATGTACAACTCTAGAAATTGTTTATTTATAAATTAACATTTAAAAATAATAAAGAATATATATTGAGTAATACTTTTCATTCGGTATTTTAAGAAAATATATTTGATAGTTTTGTTGAAAAAATCTATTTAAACGATATTTCTCATTAGGTATAATAAATTAGTTTGTTTATTTATTTTTTCAACAAACCTAACAAATCTATTTTGATTTTTTAATATAAATTTGAAAATTGTGATTCTTTTTTTTTTATAATAAACAATGGAAGATTTTGTAAAATAATAATTTATAGTGTCATGCAAAAAGAGTAAATATATATATAATACTAAAATTATAAAGTTAGTGGTTTTATAAAAGTAGATTAGATAGTTTAAAAAACTAAAGATAGGGTGATTTGTGTAATTAAGTAGAAAGTATGAGTAAGGTTTTATATAATTTTAACTTTTTATAATAGGCAAGGTTACCACGCGGAATTTGCAAAATCTCGTGGTTACAATGCGGAATACCGAAAAACTTTGGGCACCACGCGGAATTTGCAAAACCTCGTGGTTACCGGGCGGAATTTCCATATATATATATATAAAAAAAAAGGTATCTAATATTCAACAAAAGGTTCAACAGCTTTTGAAGTTATACAGAACCATAATTTATATATCGAAATCAAACATGAACATGCAGAAAGCTTACATGAATAGACTAATTCATGAACGATAAAACTACTGAGAGTAATAAAGAAAGAAGTATGAAAACAACTCATCTAGAATGAACCGAAAGAGAAACATTAATCTAAGGAATAACTAGAATGATATTGTGTCGATAATGTTTTATAACATAAGAGAAAATTATAAACAAATAGAGAAAGGAAGAAAGATTAGAACGATCTTATTAGATTAAACATAAAGATCTTTTATACAGAGTGTACAAGTATTAAGATATATAACATAAATCTAAGATTTTCAAGGCTTGTTTGGTACCCATACCTAGATATCAGGTATGAGTACGACTAACTATATCCATATCTTTTGTTTGGTATTATTAGATATCGATATGAACCAATATCTTTAATATCTAGAATTGCCAATTTTTATAGGTCATAATATACCAAATATTTCACTGGTATAGTTGATATCTTGCCCACGCTCAACTCTCTCTACCATGCTTGCCTTTTATTACTCCTTTCTTCATTAAAACTGCCTGTAGTTCGTCGGCAACCAAAAAGCGGCCGTAGACAGCCACCATGCCGCCACTTTTGCCCACCCAATGTTTCGACATGTTTCTCTTTTTTCTCCCAGATCTGTTTCCCTGCTCTCCGCTTTAGTCGATTGTTCCAAGATGTGTTCGATGCTCTTTGCTCAGTTAATCTTACTCCTAGATTTTTTAATGAATGTGTAAATTAGTTTTGTAGATCTGCTTGAGCCTTGAGGGGTTCAATTGTGTAAATCTGCTTCTTTTTTGGTTGAAGTGTGTACATTTGCTTCTTCATTTTACGTTTTTATTATAAAAAAAGTTAATTTCTTTAATCTGTAAATTAAGTTTTCCCATTTTTTACAAGTCAAGTTTTAATTAGTTAAATAGTCATGAATTTTGTTAATTAATTAAGAATTGGTGTACTTAAACTGATAAATGTTTAAAACTCAAATATTTGATGCATTAAAGAGTTGATATACTATATTTTACCAAATATAAGATATGAGGATACAACTGATATCTGACTTATATAAAACAAGAATATAAGTATCAAATTTAATACTCATACCCCGATATCGATACCAATACGGATAGACATCTAAAGATATCAATACCAAACGACCCCTCGTATATACATCCATAAGAAAAGTAGTACAACAATATCAATTCTTTTGTTGAACTTAATTAGTTGCTCAGATGAAAAGAGTGTGTGACTCTATAACAAAGGTCTTGAAGCTTAATAATGATTTCCACATACGCACACATTTTTGAGATTTTTGTGTAAAGCATCTTGAGTCAAGTCCATTATTGGGCTTTGCTAACCAAAAGCAGTTTATTTGCATACATAGAAAAATCTGGGAACCTCCATGTAGATCCTTTTATCGACCTCTCCTCATCCCACATTGTGGAATCTTTCCCCATCATCATATGCCGCCTTCCCGACCTCTCTTTCCTCACTCTCTTCCTTCGTCAACGTGACTACTCGCCGGATCATTCCCCTTAGTCATCTCGCTACTTTTTCTGATGAAGCATCTGCTTCTTCCCAATGTCGACAAGATGATGGTGGAACGATAATCAGCAATGATTGCGTTGAGTGTGGCTTTCATAGTCAGTGCCATCACCGTCATGGTGGCCAAAGCCATCGTTGTTTACTTTCTTGTCCGGGGAATCAATGCCAAATCGAATTCTACGGGATCTACGATGAACTTCTTTTTGTCAGGTCTTTAATGTAAGCAAGCTGATTCTCTTTGACATGATTTCTCACAGACAAGTATCGGAGTTCATGATGTGTTTGACATTTTTATCCTCAAACTTTCTTGTTCTATGAAGCCTGCATCTCAGATCAATGTAAATGAAATTCTGAGGTATGCCTAAATTGTCAACTCTTCCAATTCCTTTTAATTTGCTTTGTATTTTGCTTTGGTTGAAAGTTTGAAGAGATAATCTAATTTAGTTTGCTTGTTTTATTGTGAATTTAGCAAATTTCCACTACTTTAGTGAACTTTGTTCTCCTTGAAAGATGTAATGGTTGTTGTCTATAGGGAGTTTGTGCTTGTTTGGAGAATGCTTGGATTGTGATATGGAGTACTCTGCATTACTTTCAAAGTAATTTTAGTTTCAATTTTGAAAATCGTTGTAAATTTTTAAGCTTGGATGAGATGTAAACACAAATTTCACTTTTTAGAAATGTAATTTCAATTTCAATATTGATTATGTTATGTATTTCATGTTTCAAAAGGGATATGCATTTGGAATGCTTATTGGAATAGGCTAAAGATTGGGAGTTCTAAAACAAAAACTAGTTATCAATGACGTTATCATCAAAGTAATTGTTGTTGTTATCTAGTGGTGACAATGATTAAGGGATGAGATTAAATTGAGTGATCAATAATGATAGATGTCAAGCGACAACAGAGTTGTTGGTATCTAGTTTTAAATATGTACTTGTGGGCAGTCATCACTCAAAGTGGTGAATATTGTCACTTTTAATGACAATTAAGTGTTATCAAGATCCTTTGATAACATGGTGATGATCGTGAATGTTAGCAAGATGTTTTGATGACATTCATGATGATACTAATGTTTCATTACATTTTGTTTATTGGAACTTGTTGATGACATTTTGAATAATGACACGTACTAAAAATTAAAAAGTAATGATACTTGGTTAGTTTGGTATTTAAGTAAGGATACATATTTAATTATACTAAAAATAATTGTATATGAACCTAGCTATTCTTATAATTGATGAAACTGAATTTGAGTACTGATGACACTTAATTAATTTGAGTATTAATGACATGATGATACTCGTGATGACAAATGATTGTCTTCTCATGATGATAGATGACAATCACGATGATAAAGCGAGTGTCATACCATGATGACAAAACGAATGTTATCAATTATAAGAAAATGAGTTTCGTCAAATTTCATGAGTGTCGCTAAATTTCATCGGAGTGTCATCATTGTCATTGATTGATGACATTGAATCAAGTGATTGAGTGATGACATTGAATCGAGTGATTGAGTGATGAGAATGAATCGAGTGATGACAAATGTATGGTCATCACTTGATAAATGTCATCATTGTTATTGCATGATGACATTGGATTGAGTGATGACAATCGTCAAGTAATGACAGTCAACATCTGGCCAACGGTCGGTCAATGGTGGATCAACGTTGGTCAACGGTCGGTCAACTAATGGAGAGAGAAAGTAGTCGAGGGGTTTTTGTTATGCACCTAATTCTATACTTTTTTAACAAATGTCTATTTAGGGTGTGCATTTCTTATTATATAATTAAATCCTTCCACATTTTTAAAAAAAATTAGTTTTCTTTTTCTTTAGCAAATCTTCTTTTTCATGTTGTGTGTATGCCTCAATTTACATTTTCTTTACTATAAAGTACATTAGATTATTTTTAGTTAGATTTTGATTAGTATAATACATGTTTCAGTTAAAATAAAATAATTTTTTCTCTCTTGTTAATTTTATATGTCAAAATTTATTTGATCTATATAAAGTTTAGGCATAAAATTTATTATAGTATCGGGTTTTGAAAATTATCGAGACAAACTTTCTATAAGATAATGCACCCCACCCATGCTAGGAATAAAATTCTGAATCCATCCTTGAGTATGTGAATGAAATTAGAGTACGATTCAAAACATCCACATCCATCCTCTACTAAGCTTCATCCTCATCTTTGGGAGCAATGTGGTCCATCATGGAGAGAGAGGAAGCAACTTGGTCGAACTTCTTACTTTGTCCAATGTCAATTCTCTTCTTTTATTACTAGTATATTTAATCAAAAGTACATTAATAAATTCTGAGTATATGCGTTTGTCGCTTCACAGATGCAGTCGCTCAGTCTCTAGAACAGATTACTTCGCCATTGTGGTGTTCCTGAGTTGGAGCCTGCTTGTGAGTCAACCTTGAACGGCTTTTGGGATTTGTGCAACTTCAACCCTCGTGATCTTTGTCATGAAGTACTAGCCCCCCCGTTTATGAAAAAATTGACTACAGTGTACTTTGACATTGTGGAGAGAGGGTTAGTGGAGCGTTACAATCCTAGTGCTCATGAAAAGGTCATTCTTATTAGCAATCAAGCGTCGCACTCTTTTGACTTCTTGAAAACAATTCCAATCGAAGGGTTAGGTCAAACGATGCAACCAAGGCAGTTTAGGTGCGTTTTTTGCTATCGTTTAGCGATCCCTATATACCCTGCTGATTTTACTTGTCCTTGCTGCTCTTCTAAGATCATGGATTGTTTTGGAGATCATGTTGTGTATTGCGGCAATGATATTGCCATTAAATTCCGCCATAACCTTGTCCGAGATGTGTAGGGTGATATATGTACTCAAGCGGGAGTGGTTGTGCAAAAAGAGGAGCCTCTAGGTTTTTTGTCTGAAGAATGGAACGACCTTAGGCCTGCAAATCTTCTTGTTTGTTTGTTTGACTGTCACTGGTGTCTCTCCCTTCACTAGTGTTGGTGTTGACGCTTTTGTATCCGGGGTTGTTGTTGCTAAGGCTGTCGTCAAAAAGAAGACTATATATGCCTCCAAATATGTTGATAATGGGTAGGGTTTTATCGCTTTTGCTTTCTCCACCTTTGAAAAATTAGAAAGTGATGTACTTGATTTTTTTCTAAAGTCACACGGGATGCTCAGAGCCATGTTAGCTTCTAGTGCTAATGTTCAGTCTTTTATAAATTTCTAATGCAATCAAAGCAGCACTAATTGTTAAAAAGTACTCCGTATTACAAATTCCATTAATTAATCAATAACAGATTTCAAAATACCGAAATACAATTGAGCGTATATACTTAGTACATGCGGTATATGTTTAGGAAAATATATAAATAAATCCTAATAGCAGTCACCCACTCACGGAGTCACTGTACACATGTATGATTGTTTTTTTGGTTGAAGTACATGTATAATTTCTATGCGTTGGCATATGATATGTATGAATAACGAATAACTAATCCATTAATTAGCTAGAGAGCAAACCGGAATAATAAGGAACCCCAGTCTGCGGCAACCAATCATCCACAAACAGGAAACTGGAGGCAGTGAAGTTGCTCGCATCCATAGCATTCATAATATGGTAACCCGGCCACGTCACCCGGTTCGTGGTGTTCGAACCCGGACCCGTATTATTGAACTCCCCATAATACAGCGTGTCCAACGCGAACGTCCCGTTCCACGCCATCCACCCGGCCGGGTTGATGAACCCGGCCAGGTACGACTCCATGTAGACGGTCTGGGAGTACTCCTTCCAGGGCCGGCCCAGGTACGTCTGGGTGGTCCCGTTGGAGGCCGCGAGGTCGTCCGCGGGCCGGACCGTGCAGTTCTGGATGGAGAGCCCCGTGTTCTGGTTGGGGTCGGTCCGGCCCTGGGCCGTGATCGCGTTGAACTGGCCCGCCATCGGCAGGCGCGGGTACAGGTTGCAGTCCTGGAGCACCGCGGCCGCGTTCCCGAAGATGAAGTCCACCGTCCCGTAGACGTCGCACTCCCGGTAGAACTGCCGGAGGGAGTGCGCGTAGAGGGTGTCCTGGTACGCCTCGAAGCTGCAGCTGTAGAACGTCGAGAGGTCCGCCCCGTTGCGCAGGGCCACCGCTTGGTGCTTGATTGCTCCCGCCGTGTTCCTCACCGTTATGTTCACGCCTACGAACCCTGTCCCCACGACCGCTGCACATTTTTATAACAACACATTAATTATCTAGTCAAGCGGTTAAGTCTTTTTCGGAGGAGCTATAGTTTCGTTGAACATGAGATGCATATTAGGTGACTAAACACCACCGACACTTTTTTTGTAATTTTTACTTTCCTTTTTTTTTAATATGTATGTGGCATCGAAAGGTCAAACCATAAATTATTGTTTTACGATTGCAATTGACAATAACGCTTAGTGCAATGTTGTGTGCTCTAGCTGCTCCCAACTTTAAGAGCATTCGGTCCCGCCACTAGCATCAGTAAATTAAGATCGAAAACCTTGCCTAGATCGGATCTTTCAACGCATTAATATTTTATAATCTGAATCAAAGTACGTGATTAATTAATTAACTAAATTATATATTAATGACTGTGCATGCATTAGCGTAATGTCGACAACGACTTAAGTACCTAGTGTTGCGGAATTGAAGGTGGTGAAGCCATCAACGACGTTGCGGTTGCCGGTTATGATGGTCTGGTTGATGCCGTCGCCAATCATCATGATGTACTTCTTCTTCTTATCAACGGTGACGTACTCGTTGTACACGCCAGCGGTGACGTAGATGAGAAAGTAGCCGTTGGTGCCGTCGGTGTTGTTAGGGGCAACAGCCACCGCGTCCATGATGGTCGTAAAGTTTCCCGTGCCGTCTTGGCTCACCGTCACAATGTCGCTTATCATCACCTCGTCGCTGTCTCCGGCTGCCAGATTCCTACGGCTAGTTGATTCGAAAATCTGACGGTTTTGAGCTGACATCGTCAGCGGTGGCAGATGCCCGTGCCCGAATGCAGATCTTTTCCTACCGGCCTTGGACGGTCCCTTTTTGTTCTTAGGCACCCATCCTGCACGTTTTAGGTAGCCAATTAGTCAAATAGTATTATTAACTTAAGTCAAAACATGCCAAACCCAATGTCAATTCTCTAAAATCGTAATTAGTACGTAAGATGGGAAGAGAAGATCGAATAGCATATCATATTCATTATTTTGTACATATACAGTAACACCAAATAATTAGAATCCGCAACATATACATGGGTCAAGAAACCAGCTGGTGTTATTAAGAGTATTTCAATTTTGAAGACTAATTTGTTTCTACAGATGACCCCAAAAAAAGGGCAACGCGAGGCAATTATGTGTGACTTTTCCTAGAAGCTAGCTAGTTCATTTATTGCCGAAGCTGTATAATGGTAAATCACGTACAGTAGCTAGCTAATAATGGAATTATTAATATTTATCTAATAAAATGTACGTGGCTACTGATGGTTATCATATGAAGAACGTTTTACATGCATCTTTATGTCCATATCAAAAAAATAGTTGTAGTATGATATAATGGATTGAAAAGATCTATAATATATATATGGTCGACTTAATTAATTAAGATTATGATAATTGGTACGTAGCAAACTAACCCTTAGTAACGAGGGAGAGGGAAACGCTGTAAAGCTTGGTATCGTTGGACAAGGGGGCGGAGAGGCCGTTCTTGAGGGACCAGGCGGAGGCGGTGGACTGGAGGCCGTCGAGGCAGGTCTGCTGGTTGGTGAGGATGCCGCTGAGCAAGGTCTGGACGTCGTCGGCCTGGGAGGAGGAGAGCGTCCGGTTGGCAGCGGAGACGGTCTGGAAGGAGTCGGTGAGGAAGTCGATGTTGAGCTGGGCGAGCAGCTGGCAGTCCTGGAGGGCCCCGATGGCGGACGGGGTCAGCTGGCTGCGGCCCCTCGAGAGGTACCGGTTCACCAGGCCGATGAACTTGTTGGCTTGCGAGATGGAGCGTTTTACGGAGAAGTAGCCGTACTCGTAGACGTTGCCCGAGGTCCGGTTGTCGGAGCGGAGGACGCCCTTGCAGTAGGCCGGGTAGAGGGTGGCGTTGCATACGGAGGTGGCGTTTACTGGGGTTGAAGGAGGTGGGTCCACGGCGGTCGAGATGGGTACGAGGAGGAGGAGGAAGGAAAGGAGGAGAGTAGTCGACATTTTGATCTAGCTAGCTAGGTCGGGGTTGTTTGTTTTATTTATTATGATCGATCTATATGAATGTGATATATTATTCGAGTATAATTGCTAACGTAGCCATGTACATATATATAGGAGATCGATGGATCAGGAGTAGGAAGTGAGATGGGTCTTGGAAGGAAAGCGCGTGAGTTTTTATTCTGGGGAATTGGGGGAGTAAATGCGACGTCGGATTTAGACTTTGTGGGTGGTGCATGCATATATATTATAGGATGCATGGACCCTGGTAAGGAATTGGACAAGAAGAATACGATCGATCCAGCGCTGATTTTTCAATTACTTTTGTTTGGTAAGGCTGTGACACGGTAGGAGGAGACTCGACTTCCTACTTGGACTTTCAAAGTAGCGTTATTTGTCATTTTCTGAAAAAATGCGACCCTTTTGTTACATCAATACTCCCTATGTATTTTCTTTATTGATATTTGGTTAACCCTGTCCGGGTTAGGAAGGAACAGTAACCCTAGTTACATGGGTAAACCTTTGCATCCCTTGGATAATTTTGAATAATCTAGGGTTTTTATTTGGGTGGTATTGGTTCTTGCAACTTTAGATCTTCAGTGTCTTGTCTCGAGTTTGAAGGTTATTCTTCATCAATCTTCTACTTTCCTTGTTTTTTTTGTTTTTTGTTGATTTCTTTCTTGTGCCTTCATTTACCACCTATATCTTACTCTATTGCATCTTGTTCTAGCTTGTTTGTGTCGAGTATTGGAAGATCAGGCCTCCCCGTATCAATGACTTTTGGCTCTCAATTTTATTCATAGTTCTACAAATGTTTATTTTCTAAGTTTTTCCCGGTTTGAAACCAAGCAATCACATATATCATATGTACATTGTGTGTAATGTTTCCCTTCTCTATCCATGACAACTACACTCTATAAAAGGTTTACTCACTTTCTTACTCCAAAATAGTAATAAAAGTGAGTTTGTCAACATGGTTGCTCTCCAAGCTTTAAAAGTAGCTATAGCATGGAGTAAGGAAGACGGATAGGTTGGAGAAATTGAAAAGGTGGCATGATTTAGGTTCTTATTTTTGGAATGTCGGATTCAGTTTTTGGGCCCGTTAAAATAAGTTTGACCCTTATAAATTTCGTGTCCCGCCGAGTTTGACATGACCCTAACTTAGAATTTTTCGGGTTTTCTAAGTCGGGCTCAAATAGGTTTTATGATTCAATTTTTTGGATTGAAACCCCGAAATTTTTCGGTGGATAGGGTAGTATTTACGGATGAGAATAACTTTCTACAGGTCTAGTTGCACTCTTGCAGCCTGTCCCAAGTTCCCTTCGGCCTGTACTTATTTGCAATGGGAAAAAGAAAAACAATATTATTCATACTAAATTCCTCGGAGGTACGCAATTGACTAATGGCACATCCGAGATCGATTTGATTTTCGGGGTGGGAAAACAACGGTCTTTAATTAATTAGCAAAAAAATCCTTAAACATACAACTTTGATTTAAAGATAATTTGATCTGAAAAAAAAAAATACAAATCAAGTTATATGTGAGGCACAGACCGAGATCACGTTCGAGTACATGATAAAATTCCAACGGAAAGGAAAAGTTCTCAGCAACAAAAAAAGGGGCACTAGGTACCCATCTACTTAGCCAATTAGCAGCCTCATTGGCCTTCCTACTCACCAACACCCAGTTACATTGATCAAACTCCAAGCTCCTCTCCAAAGCCAAAGCAAGAACCGACCCAAATGCGTTTGAAGGCAGCTTCTGACCGTTTGCACGATGGACAACAGCGCTGGAATCAGACTCCACAATGACATTTCTCAACCCCATTACAACGCCCTGCTCGATACCCCATTTGGCCGCCTCCATCTCTGCCAACTCCACCGACGATCCATCTTGAATTCTCTTCGCTCCAGCAAAGACGATGCCGCCCACCTCATCTCTCGCGATGATCCCAATTCCCCGCACCTTTCCACGAACAGAGGCATCAACATTGATCTTGATCCAACTCGGAGGTGGTGGTTGCAAAGCGACAGCCGACTGCACAGGCAGGGCCACCCCTTTCGAACCGGCCTGCAATCTGCCCAAGTCCTCCCTCATCAGCGCGCATTCGTGCAGGACCTCTTCCACCCCTTTACGCTTGCCAAAGAAGACAGCTTCGTTTCTCGCCTTCCATAAGCTCCAGCAAAGCAGAGCCCACAACACCTTATCCTCCTCTGGAAGCCGCAAAACCAGCTCTGTCCAGTCCAAAAATGACCGAGACACCTCCCCAAGGCTAGCAAGACCCGGAAACCGATCCCACACACCAGAAGGGAGAATACAATCGCGCAGGGAGTGAATCACCGTCTCCTCAAGCCCACATAAATAACACGTCGGATCATCCACCACTCTCCTTTGACAGAAGCTACCTAAGCAAGGCAAAAGCTAATTTCCCGCTCTCCACAGGAAGTTCCTCACTCTCGGGGCCACACCTAACCTCCAGATCTTCTTCCAAATTGCTGCACCCCTCACACCATCAGATTGATCGCCATCCCCCGCTGCCAACCTACTATCCTCCTCAATCACCCAATAAGCCGACTTAACGGAATAAACACCATCAGAGGAATAGAACCAAACCCGACGGTCAGCCACGCACTCATCCACAAGATGAATATCCATCACGCACTCAGCATCATAAGGCAAAAAGAGGCTTGTAACTACATCTTCCCTCCATCGCCCAACACTCCAATCAATCAGGTCGTGCACCCGCAACTCCGGATCACCACCACAAAAGTTCCCAAGAGGCTTAAAAGAGCGGGGTCTTGGCAGCCACCTGTCGTGCCAAACACGAATCTCACGACCACTTCCCACTTCCCAATAACAGCCCTTTTCTAGGACAGAACGAGCGCTAAGAATGCTCCTCCAGCAGTAGCTAGGGTTGTAACCCACCTTGGCACTCATGAAGTCAGAGCGCGGGTAATATCGGGCCTTTAGGAGTCTCGCAGTAAGAGATTCAGGTTCAGTAATAAGTCTCCAGCCTTGTCTTGCAAGCAAAGCAAGGTTGAAAGACGCCAAGTTTCGGAAACCCAAACCCACTTTGCTTTTCGGCAAGCTCATCCTGCTCCAACTCATCCAATGGAGCTTCCTGGACTGTCCATCACCGCCCCACAAGAAGTCACACATCAGCTGCTCCAACTCGTGGCAAAGACTTGACGGCAGCAAGAAACACGACATAGTATAAGAAGGAATAGACTGAATAACAGACTTCAATAACACCTCCTTGCCAGCCCTAGACAGAAAACTCGCCTTCCATCCCTTCAACTTTTTCCAGACCCGATCCTTCAGACTCCCAAATATTACTTTCTTTGAGCGCCCCACCATCGTAGGCAAGCCTAGGTATCTTTCATGCTTGTCAACTTCTGGAACGTTCAGAATAGCTTGAAGAGACTCCCGAAGGTTAGCCTCCACATTCTTGCTGAAAGACACTTCCGATTTACTCAGGTTGACTTGTTGTCCCGACCCTGCTCCATATCGCTGGAGGATATCAACTATTTCCTACGCCTGTTGACAAGAAGCCTGAGTAAAAAGAATACTTTCATCAGCAAAGAAAAGATGAGACACCACAGGGGCAGATCGAGCTATTCGGATCCCACGAAGAGACCCCGAACGTTCACGCTCCTTTATGATCGCCGAGAAGCCTTCAGCAACTAAAAGAAAGAGATAAGGAGATAGAGGATCTCCCTGTCTCAATCCTCTAGTTGGGATGAACTCATGAGTCGGAGAGCCTTCCAGCAAGACCGAGAAGGAAACACTCGAAACACATCGCATGATGAGCGTAATCCATCTCTCGTCAAAACCCAACCGCCTCATACAGCCTTCAAGATAATGCCATTCCACCCTGTCATACGCCTTTGCCATATCCAATTTGAGAGCCATATAGCCCTTCCGCCCCTTCCTCTTATTCTTCATGAAGTGGAAAATTTCAAAGGCCGCGAGAACGTTATCAGTGATGAGACGCCCAGGAACAAAGGCGCTTTGAGTTTCAGACACCACCTTCCCCAGCACACCCTTCAACCTGTTCGCCAGCACCTTGGAAACAATTTTGTACAAAACATTGCACAAACTGATGGGACGAAGATCCTTCATACGAAACGGGTTAGAGACTTTGGGAATAAGAGAAATGAAAGTATGATTGAAACGCTCAGGAAAAGGAGCACCATTGAGTAACCCTAGGACAAACGAGATCACCTCCTGCCCAACAATATCCCAGTGCTGCTGATAAAACAGCGCTGGCATACCATCCGGGCTAGGCGATTTCGTAGGATCCATAGAGAAAAGAGCTTGACGAACCTCTTCACCGGTGAACGGGCGCAAGAGCATCAAGTTATCCGAGTCCGTCAATATAGGCGAGAGCCCTTGAGGAGCCGTGTTAGCGAGAGTGCAAGGATCAGATTCAAAGAGTTTTAGGAAATATTCCATCGCCACCTTAGCCATCCCCGACCGACCTCTCCACTCCATTCCCTGATCATCCACTAACCTCTGCAACTTATTTCTCCTCTTCCTACCACTAGCTTTCCTGTGAAAAAAACTAGAGTTCTTGTCTCCCCACCTCAATTCGTTTGCCTTCGCCCTTTGGTACCACATCAACTCCTCTTTTGCCATCAAATCCCTTTCCTGATCTTCCAAAGCTCTCCTCCTAGCCACCCACTCCCCCCTCATTCCATCCTTTTGCAGCCTCCGTAACTCCTCCCTAATCACCTTAAGCTTAACACTTATATTACCAAATTCATCCCGATTCCAAACTTTCAACTCCTCCGAACATCTTCCAAGTTTGCTCCATAAATCCAGCTCCTTCACATGGGGATTCAGCCAGTAGTTTCTCATTACCACGTCATAATTCTCGTGCTGGGTCCACATCGCCTCAAACCGAAAGGGTCTCGGTCCTCTAGCCTCGCTCACCCCATCATCACCTTTGCAAAACAAGTCTACTACAATCGGCACGTGATCAGACCCGCACCGCTCAAGATGTCGGACACCATAAGCCGGGAACAGCTCGAGCCACTTCTCAGTTGCAAAGCCCCTATCCAACCTTTCTTGGATGAAATCGTCGCCCGTCCTACCGTTATCCCACGTGAATTTCTGACCCAACCACCTTAACTCTCTCCAATTACAGTCATCCACAACTCTACTGAACTCCAGCATCTCATTCCAGTCGGGCTCCACTCCACCATCCTTTTCTTCTCTTCTTAGGATTTGGTTAAAATCTGCAACACACATCCAAGCATCATGCGGATCCTCCGCCAGCCGCCTAATGAGACTCCAGGAATGGTGTTTCTCCTCCTTTCTAGGCCACCCATAAAACCCCGTTAAACGCCATCTTTGAGTCTCATTCTTTAAACAAACCTCCGCATCGACATGATGCCTCGTGTAACTCGCAATACTCACCTCAACAGACTCATCCCACAGTAAGCATAATCCACCCGATTGCCCCACCGACTCCACTGTAAAGCAACCCTCCATACCCAACTTTAATCTTACTTCCTCCATTTTCTTACGGTCACACTTGGTTTCCATAAGAAACACCAATTTCGGGGCCTCACGTCTCACTAAGCTAGTGAGTCTCACAATTGCTCGGGCCTTCCCCAATCCCCGACAATTGTAGCTTAGAAGACTCATTGGTCCCGGCAAGGGAGCCCTTCATGCTAAACTATCATTAAGCTTAGAAGACTCATTTGCGATACATATTATTAAACTATCATTAAACCATCCATCTCTCATTTTCTTATTTCAAATTGGCCTTCACATATTTCATGCTAAACAACTCTCCACCGGTGTAACATCTATAGTCAAAGTAGAGATAATCAATATATATATATATATATATACTTCTAAACCTGAAGCAGTTAAGGCCGGTTTGGTCAATAAGAATTTTTAAACCATCCATCATATTTTTAATTAAGTGATTTATTATGACACTTTTATTTCCATTTATATAAATACTAGTTGAAGTTAAATCCATCATATCTATACGTAATATATCTTGATATCCCTAATTTTAGTAACTGATTTTTATCTTAATTTTCTATCAATTTGTGTCGAACAAGATAAATTATAGCCAAATTATGTACATTTATTATTACTTTGTGATTACAATAACAAATAGCCAACACTAATAATATAGGGTCAGCATGTTGATAGGTACTTATACTTTTTCTTTTTTTTGAGGAAATAACTACGTATACTTGGTTAGCATGTTGATCAATTCATGTGAGTAACTAGGAGTACAACTTTTTTATTTGTAACCTACTTTTTTCCCTAAAAATCCAAATTAATAGAGAGATTAGATTCACCTACAAATCTATATATGAACTTTTGAAAACGTAATCTTATGGATAAACTAGATAAGTACAAAACGTAATCAAAATTAATGACAATTTGTATATTTATTTTTTATATCTCATTCACCTTATTTTTATTTATGGATATTTCATATAAATTTTCATCCATAAATAATTTATCATCTTATCTAAATAATACAAATCTTTTTACCTAATATAATATCAAATCTTCTTATTAAAATGTGATTTGTAATAATACTTTATATAATTGTTAATCAATATTTCACTAATCCAACAACATATCTATAATAATTAATATTTTAGTCATCTAACTTTGAATACGGGTTCAGATAAATTCAATATATATTTCTAATTCTGAAATAGTTAGGACATTTTTATCATTAAGTTATTTATACCCTACCTACTCTATTTTTATGTAAGATTTTTTTATACAACCTTTCTATTCATAAAGAATTATCACTTTTTTTAATTACATACAAATTTTTATGTAATCTAATACCAATTCTTAATAAAATATGATTTGTAACAACACTATTAATAAACATATTCTTAAAGTAATATGATAGTTAAAATAATATTAAAATTAAATCATATCATATAGTAATAATATTAATTTATCAAATAATGTTTTATCTTTCATAATACTTATCAAATTCAAATAATATATATATACATGTAATTTATAAAACTTATACCATATATAAGTCAGTATATTTTAATTTTATTTGAAAAAGTCCCGGGCAAGACCCGGGGTTATAACTAGTTCTTATAAAAGGTGAATCAACAGGAAAAGAAAATCTATCTTTATAGTTGGTTTCATCTTCTTTGCAAGCTAGACTTATGAGTTATGATGTTATTCACATCACAGAATCATTTAACCCTTCTTATATCACTAAAAAAATGATTCAAATCCTTGGGAAATCAATGAATGATCAATATTTGAGAAATCAATGAACGATCAATATTGAATATAAATGAGCAAGCTAAACATGCTCCTCGATCCACATTAAAATTAGAAAAACAATTGTTTGAGTCAAGACACACAAAACAATTAAGTATATTTATGTTTGATTTAGAAAAGTGATGATTGAACCCTTTTCGAATAGAATCACAATCACCCTCCTATCATTTTAAAAAGAATTATAAAATTATTTAACACCCAACTTTAATTATGAAATCTATCTATATCTATATGTACACTATAAATGAAAATTTTGCCTATCACGACAATATATTTAATACACCCCTTAAATGAACTGATTGAGAAAAAAGTATCTTATAAAAATGAAAAATTTGTGTATTAATGAAAAGACATTTAATAAAAGTGTGGGAGTAAAAAAAGGAAAAAAATAATTTCTTTTAAGAACATCAATTTTACATCAAATATATTTTTGGCATTACGTACATTGTATATGAATAAATATTAAAAAATTAGAAGAAAATAAATGCTGTCAAAATAATATATACTCGATTCGAAACACAATTGTAACATAAAGTCCTCAAACTTTTTATATTTCTAAACAATCTTTCATATTTCTAAACCACCAAAATTTATAGAGTCAACCAACTAAAACTACCTGTAAAATACTCCATCTTTCACTTAACCATCCTAGATATGACTATTTATATTTAACGACCCGTAAAAGACTCTTCCATTAGCAAAACGCCACCTCTAAAACTCTTCCGTCAAAAAACCCGTTAAATTCTACATAACTTCTCTTCTACCCTTCATTGTTATTTTAAACCACTTTTTTAGCTTTTAATAAACAATATTTTATAGGTGAAATAATAAAAATAAGAAGAAGAAGAAGAAGAAGAAGAAGAAGAAGAAGAAGAAGAAGAAGAAGAAGAAGAAGAAGAAGAAGAAGAAGAAGAAGAATGCGGATGGGGGAGGACAAGGAGGAAGAAGACGAAAAGAGGAAGGAGGACGATGGGAAGAAGAAGAATCGACCCAAAACGAAGAACAAGACAGGAAGAAAGATAAGGATGAAGAGTAAGGATGAGAAAATCTTCGAATTACTCATACTTTAATCCCTCAAAGCCCTAAAAAAATCTTTCAAATCTCATCGGAATCCACTTTGAGCCTCCACCTTCGACTTATCTATCATATATTGATAGTAGTCGCCATCGACCACCATTAAAGCCACAATGACCTTCGTTGGACTGCCCTTGCTGTCCCGATTCAACGGTCACCAACTCTACATCTTGCCATTACCGAACGACATAACCACCATTGTCGCTCCAGTTTGTCGAGAGGAAGAATAAGGACCCAGGCTTGACATATTACCCAACCAAATAAAAAAATCATATAAGAATAAATCAGGGGCAAAAGGGTAATGATATATGATTTAACGGTTTTTTTTATGGAAGGGTTTGAGAGGTGGCGTTTGACTAACGAAGAGTCGTTTACACGCGGTTAAAAATAAATAGTCATATCTAGAGTGGTTAAGTGAAATATGGGATATTTTACCGGTGATTTTAAGTGGTTGACACAAATTTGTAATATAAATACCCGCCTCATCCACTTCATATTGTCACTCAAATATGCATATGCAATATCTCTTACCCCCTACATATTTGTACAAGGTGAAAAAATGGTTGATTGATGGAAAGTTGTAAAAGACTTTACAAGAAGTGAAGTTGTTAGTGAAGAAGAGGTGAATATGTGGGATTTCACACAAAAATATATGCTTGGACGTGTGTTATCTTCTTTTGAGGGTGTTAATTAGGACAGCTCCAATATGTGCAAAAATCTTTAAATAATGTAATGATTGAATAGTAACAATTAATATTAAAAATATTAAATTTAATGATTTTTATTATAAAATATTTAATAATTAATAAAATAAATTTTATTTATTCTATATGGATAATAAATTATGTCAACCCAACGTGTTCGGATCGGATTCGACTTTGAACCCAATTGGATTTGTGTCAATCGGGTTCAATTTTTTCTTGAACCACTATTTTTCAAGTCAGGTTTCAATCTGTCGATTTGTGTCGATTTTTCAGATCAGGTCGAGTTTTGATCTAATGACTATCAATTGCTCTGATAGTTTAGTTGATATGGCTATGATTTTTAGTCTTTTATTGAATTGAAGAGTCTAGAGCATCAGATTTAACACGTCTTTATTAATTTTTAATTATGAATTTTCCTTGGCTTTTGACTTTGATTTAGACATGATTTTGGACGTTTTAATTGAATTAAAACAGTTAAAGATAATAAAATTGAAAATATTAAATGCATAAATTGAAAATATTAAAAAAAACATAAGTATAAATGCATAAATGTATTTGTATATGTATATGACTATATGTATATGTATATGTCACGCTCCGCGTTCCTTCGGCCAAAATAGACGCGGGACAAGTCACCGAGGCACGGAGCCTAGGTGATTCTAGGGGCTTCCGGGGCCTTCAAGATGAAGCCGGGACGCGCCGGAGCCTTCTAGAGGCCGGCACGCCTCAAACGGGGCAAGGCGTGCCAAGGCCGGCGCTTCTAGAGACATCTAGGAGGGCCGTGCCCCATGCGGAACAAGGCGGGCCGCTTCTAGAATTGTCTAGGAGGGCCGCGTCCCTTGTAGGCCAAGCGCACCCCGGGGCGGAAGCTTCTGGAGCGGTCCAGAGATATCCCGCCCCTTCCGGGCGTGGGCGCGCGCGGGTGTGCCTTCCGGAGAATTCCGGAGGGGCCGCGCCCCATCTAGAGGGCGCTAGAGAGAGGCGCGGGCCGGCGCCACGATGGAGCATTCCGGATTCGTCTAGCGGGGGCTAGACTTATCTAAGGGGCATTCCGGAGTATTCTAGCGGGGGCTAGAATTTATCTTAGGGGCTTATCTTCTAGGGAGAGCTCTAGATTAATCTAGGCTCGGGTGTGTCTAGATTCTTCCGTTATAAGAGGGGGCCTCAAGTATAAATAGACCTCACCCCCTCATTTGGGAGGGCATCCTACAATCCACAAATCCCACAATCCACACTTAGCCACCAAATACACACTTGTAAAGCACATTTGTAAACTTCTCTTGTGTAATACAAAGTCCTCTTTCCCACATTAACCATCTAAACCCATCGGGACAAGGCCTGACTTAGCACATCGAAGGTGTTCGACTAGCTAAGGGCCGCACGAGTTAGAGAGCGAGTCTCAACCCGTGACATATACATATACAATATATATCCATTCCCCAAAAATATTGTTTTTCGTTTTTTAAGGCACATGTTTCAGTTGGTCAAATCTTATGCAAGAATATGCAGCCTGCGTTTCAAGCAAGATCAATTAACGAAATAGACTGTTGACCAATTATTGCTATTAATTATTTATTACACCGCGGTATGAACTCGAATCCCACTTGTGTTTCATGATTCCTGCCCTATCGCTCTACGTATGTTCCAAAAATCAAATAAAATCAGGTGCATAACCAAAAAGACTGTATGTATCCATTTGTCTGTCAATTGTTTGATTATATTACTAGATATCTAGCTACGAGGTAGCTGCATGTGAAGATAATCGGCTTCAATACCAAACTACGACGAATATTATCAAATTATACGCTCTGTCAGGTCAACCCAAAATTAGGACTAATGCACTTCGGCGTACACGCGTTTTTTTGATAAGATATTGGACATCAGAAGTATTACTTGAACCCGCCTAGGGCATTCGTAAAGAACGAGAACGGATTACTAACTAGCCCTAAAAAGAAGAGGACAAACCGTCATCCTAGAGTGTTGAACCCGAGACCTCATGATGCACCCATTAGTTTTCAACCACTGAGATGATACGCAATACGACTTCGCGTACACTCATGACACATATATGCATCGCATAAAATTCCTTAGAAGCTATGTTTATTTCAACGTACTCGTATATAATTGAATTTTGGAACCAATCATCAAGATCACGGACCTAATATATTTTCTAGTGTCTTTAAATTAACTAGTTGAAGACCCGTACCATGTACGGGTAATAGTCATTTTTTTCGTTAATTTGTGTATCTACTATAATCTATACCATATATATTAATTCTTATATATAAAGGGTCCGGATCCGGTAGGAATGATTATTATGGTAGGAAATAGGAATGAATCTCGGCCGTTCATCACGCGGGGGGAAAACAAGCATAAATACCCACACGGCCGAATTATTCGCGTATTATACGCGAATAATACGTGTTTTTTATACGCGTATAATACGCGAATAATTCGCGTTTTTTTTCTGTTTTTTTTTATTTTACCCCGATTTTTTTTCCAATTTTTTTTTCTTCGTTTTTTTTTTGTTTTTTTTTCGTTTTTTTTTGTTTTTTTTTGTTTTTTTTTGTTTTTTTTTGTTTTTTTTTTCGTGCAACTCAATGGTCAAATTTATGCAACTCAATGGTCATATTTGTGCAACTCATTTGTCAAATTTGTGCAACTCAATGGTAACTTAATGGTCAAATTTGTGCAACTCAATGGTCACATTTGTGCAACTAAATGGTCAATTTGTTCATTCATATTTGTTCAACTCTATTGCCAATGTGTTGAATTCTATGGTGAATTTGTTCGTCAATATTTGTGCAACTCAATGGTTAAATTTGTGCAACTCAATGGTCAAGTTTGTGCAACTCAATGGTCAAGTTTGTGCAACTCAATGGTCAAGTTTGATTTTTTTTCGATTTTTTTTCGTTTGTGCAACTCAATGGTCACGTTTGTGCAACTCAATGGTCACGTTTGTGCAACTCAGTGGTCAATTTGTTCAACTCTATTGCCAATGTGTTAAATTTTATGGTCAATTTGTTCGTCAATATTTGTGCAATTCAATGGTCAAATTTGTGCAACTCAATGGTCACGTTTGTGCAACTCAGTGGTCAATTTGTTCAACTCTATTGCCAATGTGTTGAATTCTATGGTCAATTTGTTCGTCAATATTTGTGCAATTCAATGGTCAAATTCGTGCAACTCAATGGTCAAGTTTGTGCAACTCAATGGTCAAGTTTGTGCAACTCCATGTGAAAAGTTTGCATAGATGGATGAGTTCAATAGATAAATTTCTAGCCATGTCAATTTGTTCAACTCTACAATGACCACTCATTTCGAAGGTCTCGACGGGAACTACTGTGCCTATTCGCCACACGGACCTACAGAATGAGCCATGACAAGCCCAGATGCATGGAAAGCTCCAAAATGGGACCTAACTACGCGGTTTGGGACACTCAAACGCGGTTTTGGAGGCTCAAACGCGTTTTTTTGCGAGGCTCCAAAATGGGACCTGACTATAGCCCCGTCTCGAAGAGACCTTCAAAATGACATAAAATACGCCCCGTTCCGATAACCGAGCGCAAAGTTACACCCCTTTTCTCCACGGACTCCCCAACGCCTGTCTGCTTCCCACCAGATTCTGGTCTTATGCTGGGCCGGAAACCGCGAACCCAAGACTCCACCTCGTGGCTTACGTCAAGACCTTCAATACGACTACTCACACGCTTCGAACGGATCACCAAGCCAAAAGTTATTGCATTTCACTTCCAATTTGGCAGTAACACACAAGAACATAGCTAAATCGGAACCGTTTTACACTACTAGAGTGAACTAGATCGTGGATTGTGCAATCACGATCGAGGATTGTGCAATCACGATCGAGGATTGTGCAATCACGATCGTCGATTGTGCAATCACATATTTGTTCGATTCTATGGTCCATTTGTTCAACCAAAATTTACACGGCTTCAAGCGGCCAAAACCAAGTAACCAACCAAAATTCAAGTTGAGACCGTGTACAAAAAAAGGATCACACCACTGCAAGCAAATCATGTAAACAACAGCTACAAAATTGATACCAAAATTCAAATCTCATTCCATTACAGATGCCAAATGATATTGTGACTAATTGTGAATGCAACTTACACGATCATTAATCAATTTCCTGGATTTTGTACATAGGAAACACAGCACTATAAACAGGAGGACAGCAGGAAAATCTAAGACTAGGAACAACTTCAATCATGAAATTGGCAGACTTGTAACACTGGATGCATATCCGAAGAGGCCTAGCCTTCTTCTAGTTCTGCAAACAACAAGTTCAGGAAAAACAATGAGATGATGAGCAATTTGCTTACCTGTTTGTGTACAAAAAATATGTTTTTTCATGCGAGAGCAGGAGAATGAGCTCCTGAGTAATCTTCTTCTTCTAATACTTATTAACACCAGCGCAATTAGAAACTACCTTGCTCTCCGCAACTGCTCTTCACAGGCCATATGCCCCTGCTCTCCACAGGTGTAGCATCCTCCGCCTCCTCCGTACCTTCCGCCTCCTCCTCTGCCCGATCCTCCGTTCGTACAATCCCTCGCCATGTGTCCTTGCTCTCCGCAACTCTAACAGCCACCTCCGCCACCGCCTCTTCCTCCGTAACCGCCTCCGTAACCGCCTCCGTAATCGCCACCGCCGCCACGAGAGTAGCCTCCCTTGACGGGGCCGCCGTTAGGGCCGGTGACGTCGACGGCCTTCGTCTGCCGGATCTGCTTGGTGGATGAAACGGCTTTGTCTCCCGGTGATGTCGACGGCCTTCGTCTCCCGGATCTTCTTCGTCATGGACTACGGCCGCGACGGCGATGATCTCGGAGAGGAAGCTCTCTCGCTGAAGGAGCCCCTCGCAAGGCTCGTGGTCCGAATCCGATCCCTGAGCGTCTCCGAAACCAGCACCTGCACTCCTCCAGCCCCTAGCTTCTCAATCGCCGTCACGAAGAAATCAATCGTATCCTGTAATACGAGAATCAACAAGGTTATTCGGCGAATTTGACCTAAAATTGGAGTGGAGAAGGCGTGAATTAGGATCCGCACCTGCAAGAATTGCAAGAGAGCAACCATGGCAGGCTGCAGATCGGGAGATCCGCTAGAAGGCGGATGCGAGATAGGAGAGAGGAAGGGACGCGTGTACGAGATACGAGTTAGGAGAGAGGATTGAGAGATCCGCTAGTTTAATTTAATTGTCAAATTTGATTAAATCTGAGTCATTGGATCCGTTAGATCGGACGGTGGAGATCTATTCCTATGTCTCACCACAACAATCCTTCCTACATGACTCTTTCTCATATATAAATAGATTATAATGGGAATTGAAAAGTTAAGTTAATTAATTAATATGCATCATTTTTAGAAAGAAATTTAAAGATAGATAATATTGTTTCAAAGATTAGATATTAGATGATTAAGAAAAAGGATAAAATCAAAGATTAGATAATTACAGAAATTTTTAAGATAAATAATATGCCTTTAAAGATGGATATTTGATGGTAAGAAAAAGATAAAGTTAAAGATTTGATAATTAGGAAAAATAAAACATATAAAATTATTAATAGAGTGGGGCCAGAATTAACATGAAGGCTCGAAATTCTCCGGCTTTAATATATAGTATAGATGTGACTCAAAAGAGGAAAATGGTAGTGGAAATAGAATATTTCCAATTATTGAAACGCTGTGTGTATTTTATTGTACGTAATTATAATAATATGTATTGTAGACTTTGTAGTGGATCAAATTCCATTATTTCTTGGTACCCTTGGTTACAAACAGTTTGGTATGGCATAGACTTTGTGTCCTTCGGGTGGCAATGGTGGATTCTTGTATAAGCCCAAACTAGTTAAATCTCCCCTTAATGTCCGGGTAACTCTTCCATTTTGTTTATAATTTAGGGCTGAGCCTTGAACTTCTAGATAGTCAAATATGTCTATTCCTAACCAACATTAATGACTTATGGCAGTTCTGTACCTCGATCTATGTCCATGGTGTATCCTAGTGAATGTTGGGCCAGAGTCAGCTAGCTACTTCTTTAATACGAGTTGAAATATTACAATAAGTTGTTATTAATATTTATAAAAAATAATAGAGAAAGACTCTTAAGACAAGGAGTCTTACGGTAGGAAATAGGAATGATTTGTGGGCGTCTGATCTAACGCATCCAACACCTCAGATTGTATCAATTTAAAAAAAAAAAATCACGTGTGCCTGGGGTCTGTAAAAATCAGTCTGCAAGTTCACTGTTCACTTTTAACCTTTTCGCTCTCTCTCTTCTCTCGAACTCTCTCTTCTCTGAAACCGTTTCGTTTTCGTTCGAAATCGCTCGATTTTCGCTCCATTTTCTGGAATCAAACTCCGATTACAACACTCAACAATGGTGAGATAAAATCCGTCTCCCTCAAACAAACGAGATATTCTACATTCGAACCGTAGTTTTCGGTTTTTTTTTTCGCTTGTTTCGAACCCTAGATTTCTGATTTTTCTCAATTTCGCTTGTTCTGGCTTGTTTTTTGGTGATGAATGATGTTGTTGAAGTCTTTTCGAAGCGGTTAGTAGTGATTAGATTGTGTTTTAGTTGATTTGTCCCCCCTACCTCATGGATTTGGAGTCGTTTGCTTGAATTTTTTTGCAAAGTAGGCACTTTGCATGTTTTTATTCTGAAATTAGGCATGGGTGAAAATATATTCCGGAATAGGCACTCCCAGGCTCGGAGACGTTGGCCCAGCCAGCGTCTTTCGCCTTTTTCTACCCCCGGATAAAGCCACACTTAACCTGACTTGACCCGAACCCACACTCAACCTGAACCCGAACCGGAATCCACGCGACCCGTTTAACACCTCTAAAATATATATATATATATAAGATATACACAAGTTAAGTTTTATAACGAGGAAGATAATCGAACGAAATAACGTCTTTTGATTAGACATGTAAGTATATCGGTCTTTCCCTTAAACCGTAACAAAAAAATTATACAAAATTTTATTAAATCATTTAGGCATATAATTTGAATTAATTCATTTTAATTTTATTAAAAATTGATATTAAAATTTTGAAAATAAAATAATACCAAATTTTGAAAATAAAATAAAATACTGAGAGACGCTAGTTGGGCCAGCATCTCTCATGGAAACATGCTGGCTGGTCCAGCGGCTTTATCCGGGGGCAGAAAAAGGCGAAAGACGCTGGCTCCGAGCCTGGGAGTGCCTATTCCCAGAATTTATTTTCACCCATGCCTAATTTCAGAATTAAAACCTGCAAAGTGCCTACTTTGGATAAAAAAAAATCCGTTTGCTTGTTTTCCTACGCATCCGTGTGTGTTTTTTGTTGATTCTTTGTATAACGGTCTAGATCTATGCTTATACGTACTGGATACAAGTTTTTGGTTGTTTGTTCGAGTTTTCAAGCTTATCTCCGTGTGCATGTGTGGTTATTTGTTTGATTTGTGCTTCATTTTCAAGATTGTTTAACCTAGCTTGATGTTTGTTCATTTGGTTGATTGATTTGTTCAGATCTAAAAACTGTTAAGCTGTCTCTCTTGTTTTGTTCATCCATGTTAGCTATTTGTTCAACTGATTTACGAGTTTGTGCAATCCTATTGCATGTTTGTTCAATATTTGCACGGTAGTTTTTTGTTCAATTGTGTTAACTATTTGTGCAACTGATTTCAAAGTTTGTTCAATTCTGTGCCGGTAGTTTTTGTTCAATTGTGTTAGCTATTTGTTCAACTGATTTGCAAATTTGTTCAATTGTGTTCCATATGTCTTCAAATAAACATGTGTTAATTTTCCAATGTTGATTTCGCTCACCTTCAGTGCCTCATCTGTTCAACTGATTTCAAATACTGTACAATTAGGTAAGAAACAAGTAGATTCTAATGGTCCTTCAAAAAAGACCGTAAAAGATCTTACGTTTGGAACAATGACTATTGGAGAAGATTTGCCATCTCCAATTAGAAGAGGTGGTTAAAATCATTTTTTAATATATTCTATTTTTTGTTCAACTGATATCAATGGTTGTACGATTCTGTTGTCTGTTTGTTCAACCCCTTTTCCTACTGTTTTTTATTTATTAGAAAATGTTTATTCAATCCTGTTCCTCCTTTTGCGGAGCTGAGGAGCAAATTAAATCAGGACGGCGTTAATACAGAGCGACCTGTGTTGAGGGGGAGCCCTGTTGCTGTGCAACCGTCTTCATCAACGAGCCACAACAAGAGCTCTGGCGATTTTGTTCTCGCTGATAGGTTGCAATGTTTAAGATCTGCCAAAAAGGACGGTGCCGAGGGAGCACCCCCAAGCCCACTAAAGACAAATCTGCCAAAAAGAAATCACTCAAACGGAAGACCGATGTCGTTAATCCAGTCCAAAAGGCGTCTTCATCACACAGTCTCAAAAAAAGATTGAAATCTGTTGCTAGGAGAGGCAGGTAATTTGTTCATCTATTCACATGTATTGTCCATTTGTTAAACTCTATTTCATATTTGTTCAACTGTGTTTTGTGGTTCTTCAACTCTAATGTTTATCTGTTCAATTTTCAACCTTCAACTTGTGCAACCCTATTAAACATTTGTTATACCCTATTGAATTAATTGTTCAACTGAATTATACAATTTGTTATACTATATTTCACATTTGTTCAACTCTGTACTGTCTCTGTTCAACTATATTGCACATTTGTTCAATTTTGTCTCATATTTGTACAACTAAACTGCACATTTGTTCAACTCTGATGCAAACTTGTACATTTTGTTTTATGATACAGGTTCTTGAAAGAGTCGATGCCACCCCCGAAGATGAATTTTGATGAGCTTCCTAATCTAGTGACCAGATCATCGATTGCAATGTTGTGTGATATTATGAAGCATTGTGAGTCGAATTCTTCCAAGAAGGATGCAAAAAAGGAGATGGGGTTTGAGTAGCTTTTCAAATGGAACTATACAGAGCTCCCAAGCCGTCTTTGTCATCATATTGTTAGCAACTTCAACCCTGCCACTAGAATGTTGAAGGTTACTAGTACCGAGATTCAGATTACATCGGAAGTCGTGCATGAATAACTTGGTTTGCCTCGTGCCACCAAGAAGGTTAAGGTTTTGAAGGTTCAAACAAAGTCTAGTTTGTTTAATAGTTTTAGAGAGCAGTTTATTGACAAGAACAATGTTTTGTAGCTTTCTGCTTCCCTTATACCATCCAATGTATTTGATAAATTGAAGGATTTAGCCAACGGTGGGACGTGGTTCCGCCGTCCCTTTCTTGTACTTTTTTATACATTGTTTGTGGAGAGCATCCAGAACGGGGGAGTAAATACATAGGTTCTGGATGCTCTCCTTGATGTAAGGCATTTGTAGGATCTTGACTGGTGCAGTCTTCTGGTGGAGAAGACAGTAAAAAATGCCGAGGTGTGGAAGAAGACAGTGAACGGCATTTTCAGAGGCTCTCCATTGCTTCTCCTGGTATGATACAACTCTGTCACATATTTGTACAACTGTAATGCATATTTGTTCCACTGGTTTTAACATTTGTTCAAATCAATTTATAATTGTTCAACCCAATAGCACATTTGTTTTATCCCTATTGCATTTTTTGTTCAACAGCATTGTACATTTTTGTTATACTATATTGTACATTTGTTCAACTTTGTGTTTCAACTTGTCTACTGCAACTGCCTCACCTCCTACACAAAGGGGTTTTCCTAGTGCTGCCTATTTCAACAAGTCTATGCTTTCAAGTCGGCTGAAATTCGAAATGTCAAAGGGTGCGTTCGAGATTGGTGTCTGCCGGTCGTTGTATAGGATTTCGGAGGGCACTTCTTCTGCTGATGCAATTCATGCTCAACCTAGACCTTCTGCTGCTGCTGAGGAAGTTGGACCTTCTTCTGCGGCTGACGACGTGCTCCCCTCATGTTTTGAAGGCGATGTATGCACATTTTTCCGTTTTGTTTTTGATATTTTTATTTTTTCTTCCTTCATGTTTTGTTTTTTCTGATTTTATTGTTCATCTATCTCAGACATTCGTCAAGGAGCATTTGAGGAGGGGGATGGAGCTCGTCTCTAGCATGAAGAGTTTCCTGGACCATATGAAGGAAGTGCCCTCTGATATCGCTTTGAACGGCCTCTTCATCAAGGTGAATTCTGCGCTAGAGAAGTTGGTTGGAATGAAGGAAGCTGCCATTGGTGAGGAGGATGAAGAGACACTGAGCCAACAGAGCGTCTAGGCTGAGGCATCGAAGCTTTTGGATGAGATCAAAGTTGTTGCGAAGGACAAAGCTTCTTACTCATTTGAAGTGCCTTCATCTCCTTTAGACTCACCCCGTCTCCAACAACCACAACCAGTTTCGATGTTGTGTCGGAGATTTCCAAGCAGCATGTGATGACATGTGAGAGGGATGTTAGTTTCAAGGATGTGTTCTTCAATTGAAACGTGTAACACAAGTTCTTAACTGTCAATAGATTTCTGTGAAACCACTTTCTTGTTGTATTCAATTTCTGTAAATCAATTACAACCGACTGGATGTCTATACATAGAGACATTGTTTCACTTATATAGTACAACTATGAACTTGTTTTAATTAACTGCTATTAACTAACTTGTAACTAACAAGCTGGCAGTTAATTAACCAACTAAACAATGGCGCCAAAATACACATTCTGACTGTTGACACTTCAAGCATAAACCAAACATTACAACATATATAAGATATAATATAGACACTTCACTAAGACCTAATCAAACTTGATTAAGTCCAACATTCACCCCCTTAATCATGGTTGATTATCTTCATACCAATCTTCCCTTTAAGATCAGCCAACCTCTGTCGTGCAAGGGGCTTGGTGAATAAATCTGCTAACTGATCATTTGTGTGTACATAGTCCACACTAGTCCTCTCTTTCTCAACACAATCACGAATGAAATGGTATTTAGTGTCAATGTGCTTACCTCTACCATGGAAGACAGGATTTTTAGCCAGAGCAATTGCTGATTTGTTGTCAATCAACAGCAAAGGCATTCTCCTTCCCTTTCCTTCTAAAGTCTCCATTATCTTCCTAAGCCAGATACCTTGACATGCACCTGCTGTTGCAGCAATGTACTCAGCCTCACAACTTGACAATGCCACAACCTTCTGCTTCTTGGAAATCCATGTGATAGGATTTTTCCCTAGGAAATAGATGACCCCAGTAGTACTTTTTCTGTCATCCAAGTCACCAGCCATGTCACTATCACTACAACCAATTAAATCTGTGTAAGAGGGATTCTTCTTGTACACACAGCCAGCCTTCAAAGTCCCTTTGATGTATCTTACTATCTTCTTCAAAGCTTCCATATGAGATGATGATGGCGCCTCCATAAATCTGCTGAGAACACCTACAGAGAAACTGATATCTGGCCTAGTATTTACCAAATACCTCAAACTACCAATGATGCTTCTAAACACTGAATCATCAACTAATTCCTCACCACCAGTATACTTGCTTAACTTTACTCGAGGTTCCATTGGAATATTGGTTGGATTGCATTCTTTCAATCCTAGTTTCTCCACCAAGGCTCTTGCCAGACCTGATTGACAAAGGGTGATCTCCTTCTCTGTTTGCTTCACTTCAAGTCCTAAGTAACAACTAAGAAGGCCTAAATCATTCATCTCAAATGTCCTCATCATCTCTGCCTTGAATTTCTTGATCACATCAGTGCTTGATCCTAATATGATTAGATCATCTACATACACCCCTAGGATCATGCACTCATCATCACAGAACTTGGTGTATAGGGCAATGTTCTTGCTTACACCTCCCAAAACCAAGTTGTTTCAGACTTCTATCTAGCTTTGCATTCCATGCTCTTGGAGCCTGTTTTACTCCATAGAGTGCTTTAGAGAGTTTTAGAACCTGATTTTGGTGATCTTTGTCCTCAAATCCTTCAGGTTGCTTCACATAAACCTCCTCACACAATTCTCCATTCAAGAATGTAGTCTTTACATCCATGTGATGAACTTCATAGTTCCTTGTTGCTGCAAAAGCCAAAAGGGTTCTCACTGTCTCCATTCTTGCAACAGGAGAGAAAACCTCTTCATAATCAATACCTTGTTCCTGTACATAGCCTTTTGCAACGAGTCTAGCCTTGTACTTCACTATATTACCAACTGGATCCCTCTTGATCTTCAAGATCCATCTCAAACCTATGGCTTTATGGCCTTTTGGAAGGTCTGTCAACTTCCAAGTCTTGTTCTTGGTAATAGACTCGAACTCATCCTCCATGGCTTTCATCCATTCTTTGTTTGTTTGAGCCTCCTTGTAAGTACATGGCTCATCCTTGGCTAGAAAACACAATCCAGCTTCATCTTCCTCTTCTACAATTTCTTTGAATATCTCCTGAATTGACCTGAATTTCTTTGGAGTATCATCATAGGTATCTTGCACATATTCACTTGGTTCCAGTCTTGGTGAGGAACTGTGTGAACTTTCTGTTGCATCTCCAAACTCTTGATCAACATCCAACTGAAATTCCTTGCTTGTTTGTGGCTTCCTCTGCGGACTTGCTTTTTCTGAAATCTCTCTGACTCCTACTGTCAATGTTGGAAGATTACTTTGAACATCCTTCTCTTCCCATTCCAGACACTCAGCTTCTTCAAATCTCACATCACGGCTCACCACAACTCTCTTTTTTCGGGATAATATAGTCTGTAGGCCTTGGAGCCTTCTTCATAGCCAATCAACACCATCTTCTTGCTTCTATCTGCCAACTTTGTTAAGTTTGGAGTTACATTCTTCACATGTGCCACACATCCAAATACTTTGAAGTGATGCACACTAGGAACCTTTCCATGCCAAGCCTCATATGGAGTGGATTGATCCAGGCTTTTAGATGGAGACCTATTGAGAATATAAACTGCAGTGTGCACAACTTCTCCCCAAAACTGTGGTGGCATGTTTTTACTCTTCATTATGCACCTAACAACCTCCATAATTGTTTGATTCCTCCTTTCCACCACTCCATTCTGCTGTGGTGAATAGGGAGCTGTGAGGAAACGTTTGATTCCCTCTTTCTCACAAAACAGATTGAATTTTTGAGAGGTGAACTCACCTCCACGATCTGTCCTGAATGCCTTGATCATTATTTCTTTCTCCAACTCTACACTGGTTTTGAACTTAACAAATTGATCCAGTGCTTCATCTTTTGATCTCAAGAACTTCACCCACATGAACCTTGAGTAATCATCAACAATTAGCATGAAATATGACTTTCCTCCAAAGGTTATTGGCTGAATTGGACCACACAAGTCTACATACACCAGCTCTAGAGGTTTCTTGGCTCTAAAACTTGACTCTCTTGGACATTTGGTCCTGTGATGTTCCCAATGGTGCAACCATCACACACTTGATTCACTTGAGCAATCTCTAGCAGACCTCTTACCATCTTATTTTTGCACAGACTCTTCAAAGCATTGAAATTGATATGTGCATACCTGGCGTGCCAAAGCCAATCTTTATCATCCAATTTAGATAATAAACAGATTTGCTTTACTGCTTTCAAGTATAGGGTGTAGAGCTTGTTGGTTTGTCTCTCCACACGTGCAATGAGCCTTCCATTCTCTGAAAACAGACTCAACTTTCCTTCATTTATGACAGACTTGGTTCCATGTTGATCCAATTGCCCAATACTAATTATATTGGTTGTTAACTTGGGAATGTAGTAAACATCAAACAATGGAATATGCTCACCATCTTTACTAAGAAAAAGCACAGAGCCTTTACCTGATATGTCTACATAAGATCCATCCCCAAACTTGATTCTTCCTCCACAGTTTTTGTCTAAGGAGGCAAAAACGTCTTCATTTCCAGTCATGTGATTACTTGCCCCTGTGTCCAAGTACCACTTGGTGTAGGGTCTTTCAACAGAGCTTGCATCCATTAGTAAACTCCGATCTTCCATACTTCCTCTCAGCATCAACAGGGCAGGCTCTTCATCATCATGATCCTTCCTCATGAAATTTGCCTTTTCTTCCCTATCCTTGGAGTTACAGTCTGATTTATAATGTCCCATTTTGCCACAAGAATAGCACTTGACTTTACTCTTGTCAATTTTCTTCTTTGGCTTCTCATTGCTACTGCCTTTAGTGTCTGCATCCTTGTCCTTTCCTGAGGTCTCTCCTCTTGATCCAACCTTGTCTAGAGAAAATTTTTCTTTGCCTTTTCTCTTCTGTCTAGCCTTCCATTCGGCTTTAGTCAACAAGGCAGACTCTAGGCTGCTATCACCAAGATCCTACAGTTTTTCTTCATGGGCCTTCAATGAACCAATGATTTCATCCATGGTTTTTGTTTTCAAATCACAAAACTCCTCTATTGTTGATGTGAGTTGTAGGAACCTTGAAGATGCTGATCTCAACAACTTCTTTACCACATATTCTTCTTGAATTTGGCTTCCCAAACTCCTCATTTTATTCACTAAAACTGTCATTTTACTCTTGTATTCATCAATTGACTCAGTTTCTTTCATTTTCAAACTCTCAAATTCTCTTAAATGAGTTTGAATTCTAACCTCTTTAATACGTTCTGCCCCTTCATGCATATTTTTCAACATGTTCCATGCCTCTCTTGCAGTTCTTTTTGCACCAAGTTGCAACAGAAGTTCCTCACTTATGGCCTGGTATATAGCCGCCAGAGCCATCTTGTCTCTTTTGTTGTCTACTTGAGTGGTGCCTTCAACTACATCAAAAATGCCCTGGGCAGTCATGAAGACTTCCATCTTGATAGCCCAGACGGCATAGTTGGTCTTTGTTAGCATTGGATATTGCATGGAAAATATCTTATCCCCCTGTGTTCTTTGAGGATTGTTTGGTGTTGTTGTAAGGGCCTGCATATTGCTATTAATGAGATTTTCTAGAGACTGATTTGTTTCATCCATTGTTCTTCACAAATTGAAACTCAATTTCTTTTCTTCTTCTTGCCAAATCGTGTAAGACTCTGATACCAAATGTTAGTTTCAAGGATGTGTTCTTCAATTGAAACGTCTAACACAAGTTCTTAACTGTCAACAGATTTCTGTGAAACCACTTTCTTGTTGTATTCAATTTCTGTAAATCAATTACAACCGACTAGATTTCTATACATAGAGACATTGTTTCACTTATATAGTACAACTATGAAACTGTTTTAATTAACTGCTATTAACTAACTTATAACTAACAAGCTGGCAGTTAATTAACCAACTAAACAATGGCGCCAGAATACACATTCTGACTTTTGACACTTCAAATATAAACCAAACATTACAACATATATAAGATACAATATAGACACTTCACTAAGACCTAATCAAACTTGATTAAGTCCAACAAGGGAGAATCAGTTGAATAAGGAGAACGGAGCAAAGGCTATGGCTACTGTTGGTATATATATATATGTTCTACAAATTGTTCAACCCTATTTATTGTTTGTTCAATTCTGTTCTACATTTGTTCAACCATTTCACTTATTTGTTCAACCATTTCACGTATTTGTTCAACTGTGGTGAACATTTGTGCAGAGGCGGATACATTGGCTATGAAATCAAAAACAATGCTAAAGCTCAGTGTCAAAAAGAAGAGATTGGAGGAGGAGGAGGTTGCAAGGAGGACCGAACAACAAGAACAACAACCACAACAACCCCCACAACAACCACCACAACAACCACCACAATAACAACTTGAAGAACAACAAGAACACCAACCACCACAATACCAACAACACCAGCAAGAATAGCAAGAATACCACCACCACCACCACCAAGGGAAGGACAAAGGAGAAGAAGTCTCTTCAATTGACATGATGGAAGGGTTTCAAGGTCCAAGATTTTGCCTCTTCCCTTGACAATGGTCCTATTAGTGTGCGCCAAATTGTTTCAGACAAAAAAGTAACGAGTTTTTCTCGATTCAATGAGAGAAAAGTTCATATGAGTGACTATGTGCATGGTCCTATAGTCTGGCTTAATGGGCTATGTGGATCACAAAGTCCAAACATTAACATTTTTTCCCTATAAATAATTGACAATCGACCTATCAAAAGCTAACCCAACTTGCAAACCCAACCCGACCCACCTGAAATTTTTTTATTACAACTCGAAACATTACACCCGTGACCCAGTTTCAACCCGACCCGATTGAAACCCAAACTCGTTGCTTCGGAATCGATTTATGTTATTTTACAATATATAAAATTATTCTGAAAGTTATGTTATATTTTATTATAAAAATATTTGAAAATGATATCTTCCTATTATATTTTATTATTTAAAATTTTTTTATCTAAATTTTAGAAAAATAATTGATACTTTTGACCTGTTGGGTTGATCCGACCCGACTCAAAAACTTGCAATGACCAGACCCGATTGACTTGTGACCCATTTCAACTCGAACACAAGATGACCCGACCCGAACCCAACCGACCCAACCCGATTGATATCTCTAATTGACAACAAGAAAAGAATAACAACTAGTGATCTTAGATGGATTTGAATTCTAAAAGTCTCTCCGATAGTCAAAAACTTTCTATGAAAAATAGCTAATGGTGGGGAGTGAGAAAACTTTTTCCTACATATATTTTTTTGGTTGAAACTCTTTCCTACATGCAATGAAACCACTCTAACGAAGATTTAGACCAAATAAAGCTGCAATTTCCTCACACGGAGGACACCATTATTTAAATTTGATAACAAGATTCACTACACAATAAAATAGTACAAATTCAAACCTCATACTAGACCATATCCTAGAAAATATTATGGAAAGATAAGAAATCACAATATGGAATTCCGTGCACTCAACTAGTATTGCATATTCTATTAACAAAACCACACAATTTTAAAAAAGCATGAACAACTAGAACATACAAGCATTGTTGCATTCGTCCCTATACAGAAACTAGACTGAAATACGACCCAAAAAATAAAGGTGGTTGAAGAATATAACAAAACCACCATTTCAAAAATTAAGAACTAGACCAAAAGGGAAAAGAAAAGTATAAAATGGATGAAACCACAACCAAATTTTGTTAAACTTAATTTCAATGAAGCAAAATACTCATACTAGCTCTCTTCCTTTGATTTATTCTCAAGGACACCAAAAGCAAACTCATTTGTGGGGTTGATGATAAATGAGAAGACCACTCAAATATTGGGGCACAAGCTCTTGGTCTTAAGAACGACCCCACTAAAGTGTGTTGATGAGGATAAAAGAAGATTAAGATTGAGGGTGATAACTTCGGTCTCATCAATGTCTATAACGGCATCTGAGGTTGTTTGTGGGAAGGTGAGATGATCGTTGCGAACCTCATTCCGAATTCTCTTTAGAAAGTTGAGATGAGTCAACTGGATCATATCTTCAGTGAAATCAACAAGGTAGTAGACTTTATCACGATGATGGACTTATCCAACCACAACCCGACCTAAACACCACTTTATAATATAATCTTTCCAATATCTTTTTATGAGAGAAAATATTATTTATTTGGCGCCCAAAAAAAATTAAGTTTCCTTTTAGTACCCCTCTATTTTTTAATTGTACTCCTCCGTACCCAGCTTCATGAATTCCGTCAGAATTGGAACTTCCGTTAACAAAATAAAGGGACAAAAAAAATTAAAATCAAATTAAACACCCCCCGTAAGCTACCCGGCCTTAGCCCCCACATGCTCGCCACCCCTTGCCCTCAGCGGCGGCGGGGTGGGTGGGATTGGTCCGCTGAGCAGCAACCCCAATGGAGGAAGTGGTTCCAAACCAAGTTAAGCGACAAGATGCATGGGTTCGCCGAGAAGCTCGGATGGAATATGCAGAAGACCAACGACAACCTGGTCTCTGAGCTCTGCGCCGATGTCGGCGTCGAGAGCGGCGTCTTCAAGGTCTGGATGCACAACAATACGAACACCTGGCACCGCCGCCCTCCCCGCCGCCGTTGACCATCCCCCACATCCACTGGAACCACCGTCAACGATCACAACGGGAGCAGCGGCAATGGAAGCCATGGATACGGGAAGAACGGCGACGGCACATATGGATTGTGTTAAAAGGGGCTAATGGATTAGGTTTTTTTATTTGATTTTAATTTCTTCTTTTATTATTATTTTTTTTGTTAACAAAATTTAGATTTTGGTAGTAAATTTATGAAATTGGTTACGGGGATTAACTTTGTAAAGTTGAAGGGTGCCGAAAGGAAATAAAAATTATTTTGGATACCAAAAGGAGTAGTCAATACCTTGAGGGCACCAAAAAGAAAATCCCATTATATTTTTATTATAGAATAGTATACGTTATTAGTTTAAATTATAAATGATATATTTTATCTTATTAATTTTTTTCTAATTAAAGCGGTATTATTAGATAAATTTTCATTACTAAATGTCAATTCGACTCAACGATCGGTGATGGACTAGACAAAGCGGTCACCCAAGGAGGTTTCTATACCATTGCTGGCTTCCATGTTCAAATTCAAATGTTAGTCTCTTCAATTGACATGATGGAAGGGTCTTAGGGTCCAAGTTTTTGCTTTTCCTTGATTATGGTCCTATAGTGTGCGCCAAATTATTTCAGACAAAAAAATAATGAGTTTTTCTCTATTCAACGAGAGAAAGGTTCATATGAGTGATTATCCGTATGGTCCTTGTCGCCTCTTGGTAAGGTTTTTATATCCTACCTCCCATTTTACTTAGTTTCTAAGTAATATTTGTCTAAAAGATTACAAGATATTAGATAACAATATGTCTATCTATACATTGATGGATCTTAGTTGGATTATCGTCGTTCCTTGTATGAGACTTCCGACCCGCATGGTGCGTCCATACTTTTCATGGATTCTCATCATCTTAGGGGTCTAGGCGTTTATTGAATCCTCAAAGGTTGAGCTCCATTGAACTCCTCAGCTTGTAGCTCGCTTCGTGGGGACTTGTGTTATTGGGTATGGCTTAATGGGCTATGTGGATCACCACACATTTTTTTTTCCTATAAATAATTGACAATAGACCTATCAAAATCTGACCCAACATGCAAAAACAACTAGACCCGACCTTAAAATTTTGGTTTCACCTTTGAAGTTTAGACCTGTGACCCAATTTAAACCTAACCTGATTTAAACTAGAACTTGTTCGGTCGAACTCGATTTATTATAGTTTATAATATTTTACAATATATAAAATTTATTCTGAAAATTATGTTATACTTTATTATTAAAATATTTAAAAATCATATTGTACTATTATATTTTATTATTTAAATAATATTTTATTTAAATTTTGGAAAAATAATTGATAATCTTGACCCGTTGGGTTGATCCGACTTGACCCAAAACTGCAACGACCAGACCTGATTGACCCGTGAGCCATTTCAACTCCAACCCAAAATGACCCGACACGAACCCGAACGACCCAACTCTAATTGACAACAAGAAAAGAATATCAACTAGTGATCTTAGGTGGATTTGAAATCTAAAAGTCTCTACTATAGTAAAAAACTTTATATGGAAAATAGCTAATGGTAGGGAGTGAGACAACTCTTTCCTACATATATTGTTTTGGTTGAAACTCTTTCCTACATGCATCGAAACCATGTAATGAAGAATTAGACCAATTAAAGTTGCAATTTCCTCACACGGAGGACACCATTATTTTAATTTGATAACAAGATTCCCTTTTTTGGTTGAGTGATAACAAGATTCCCTTGACAATAAATAGTACGAATCCAAACCTCATACTAGACCATATCCTACAAAATATTATGGGAAGATAAGAAAGCACAATATGGAATTCCGTGCACTCAACTAGTATTGCATAGTTTACCAACAAAACCACACAATTTTCGAAAAAAAAGAAGAAGAAGAACTTACAAATATTGTTTGATTCGTCCCTATACAAAAACTAGACTGGAATAAGACCCAAAAATTAAAGGTGGTTGAAGACTATAAAAAACCATCATTTCAAAAGTTAAGAACTATACCAAAAGTGAAAGGAAAAGTATGAAATGGATGAAACCACAACCAAACTTTATAAAACTTAATTTTTGTGAAGCAAAATATACATAGTAACTCTCTTCCTTTGGGTTATTCTCAGGGACACGGAAAGGAAACTCATTTCTTGGGTTGATAAAAAATGAGAAGACCATTGAATTATTAGGGCACAAAGTCTTGGTCATAAGAACGAACTCATTAAAGTGAGTTGATGAGGCTACAAGAAGATTTAGATCGAGGATGATAACATCGGTCTCATCAATTTCTATAATGGCGTTGTTTGTGGAAATGTGAGGTGATCGTTGTGAACTCATTCTGAGTTCTCTTTAAAAAGTTGAGATGAGTCAACTAGATCATATCTTTAGGGAAATCAACAATGTAGTAGACTTTATCACGATAATGGAGTTATCCAACCACATCCCGCCCCATATATCACAATATAATCTTTTTCAATATCATTTTTTGAGAGAAAATATTATTTGTTTGGATGATTTAGGATAGTCGACTTCTTGATGAGTTGATCCCATATTTCCTTCCATTATTAAAAAAAGAGGTCATTTTTTGTGAGTCTTGGAGTTTGCTTATGCGGTTAGGCGGACTTAGGCCGGTGTGATAATGCATGACAACCCAAAACTAGAGAAAGTTGGGCCTAAATATTGATGTAAGCGTCCTCTTTGGGCTGGGCGTTAAGGAGTTTTTGGTATATTCTAGTATATGCCAAAAAAAAACCTACCTCCGACCAAAAAAAAAAAAAAAAACCTACCTTACACACCTTTTTTGTATTCAACAAAATATTATTTAGGAGAACCAACTCCAATAGTCCAATCCTATTAATTAAGTTTTCTTTTTGTGACGAAATTTAGGGTGAGGGGATGGTGTCGCGGCCCAAGGACACACGAAAGATTAATTAAGTCATTAACTCACCAGCTCTATGCCACATTTGCGGCTACTATTATTGATCAAGAAGGTCTTTAATAATTGTGGCACCTTCTTATTAAGTTGTTGAATTGACAATTTGAATCGAATGAAAACTTTCTTTAACGTGTAAACTATAAACTATGAACATGAAATAGATATACGTAAACCCAAAACAAAAATACGTAAACTCCAAAAAATGTTTCTGATTTTGTATTATTATGTTATTATGTGTAGTAATCTGATCCATACACATGATGTAGAACAATTATGTTATTATATGCATAAATACGATCCATAATAAAAATGGATTTTGTTCACATATTTCTTCCTATTGTTCACTTATTTATATATTTTGTTCACGTTTTCAGTTTAAATGATATGAAAAGTTCCCCCCCCCCCCCACCCCCGGAATCAACACCTTACATCAATCTTACCTACATGTAAACTTGGAACTGTTTGATATTAATTGCCCTCACTCCTATGCCCCATATTTATATATTTTGCCTTATAGATTGAAATTTTCTTTAGGCTCAATAACTATATATGTTATTTGATTTTTAGAGATTACTAATTGCATTTCTCTGCCGCACACAAATATGTACATAAATAATATGCTATTAAATTAGTAAATATTGGTGTATAAATTATTAAATAAAAAATGAGAACTTACATATATCACTCATCCGAACTAAAAGTATAATTTTTCTAAAGTATATAATTGTGCATAAGATTTTTGGGTTTTTTGCTTCAATTTATTTTCCTTGAAAATAAAAAACATATTCAGTTATTAAAATAAAATGTTTGTATATACAAAGAAATTGTAGGCGAGTAGATTCCGCGATCAATTAGGTAGTTGCATATTCGCGTTTGTCGCACCAGCTCATTGGTTGAACACTCATGGTAGTACCATGAGGTCTCGGGTTCGAGACTCTAGGGCGGCGGTTTGCCCTATTTCCTTTAGAGCTGGTTAGTAACCAGTTCTCATCCCTTGTGAAGGCTCTAGGCGAGCCCCAATCGTACTTGCGGAGACCCTAATCCTTTCTTTATCAAAAAAAGGTAGTTGCATATTCTATTATCTTATTTATTATGTGCATATCTTATTTATTAAGCATGTACATTTAAAAATTCGGGTAGCTACTCGAGATTAGGATATTTATGATGGAAGATTCTATCATAATCAATGGATAGATCTTGGGATGGATTGGGCAGAAGTCATCGCCTTGCTTGGGCCCTACTCGATCCAATTCTTCTCGACCCTGTGCCTCCATGCCTTCCACAATAAATACACATGTCATCGCCATGTGAAGGTAACCTGAACCAACATCGCTCTACCGGAACCCTTTTCAACATTGCCCTTATTGCCTTAAGCATCGGAGGTGGATGTCGGGGGACCCTCACCCCCTTGTCCATTGTTTTACAGGTCCTTGAAGATGAAGAGGTGTGTTTTGGGAGGTTCGTTGAAGAAGAAGTAGAAACTTATATACCACGAGCTATTGTGAACTAATACAAATGTTACAATAATATAATGTTTATTAATTGTTTAGAGTTCTATTTTATCTAAATTTATTTCAATGAAATTTGCATGTTCTTAAGATATAAAAAGGATACAATTTTGAATATTTTAATTTCTTTTATCAATAATCTTTATTAAGTGCATGAAAGTACTTTTAGCTAGAATAAAAAAAAGTTTCATTTATTTCATCAAAAATTGTATTTTCTTGAGATATCAAGGAGTTATGACTTTTAAGGGTTAACTTTAGAGAATACTTGTGTAATCCTTGTGCCCTACACGGGATTATTATATTCTTTTTATAAATCAAAAGCAATTTTTGTTCAATAATTTTTGTTCAATTTTTAAAATAATATAATATAAAATCAGTAATAAAAGTAGAGTAAAACAACATGACATTAAAATAAATAGGTAAAACTTATTAAGTTCTTTTTAAAAATTGTCAGTACAATCAATATGTATAAAAAGTAAAAAAGACGTATCAAGAAATTTCAATATTAAATGTGACAATAATATACCTAAAGAATTGAGAGGATTAGTACATAATGGATTGCCCTAGCTTTTAAAAACATTATATCACACACCATTACTTAACAAAGTATTGGATTACTATAACTAATATGTGTTTATTTTTTCATAGATAAAATACAAAAAGGACTATTAAATATAAATGAGATCCCCCTAATAAATTAATATTTTAAATAATTTTAGTAAATAATACGTGATAACCTAATGCTATAAAACATTTATTAAAGGGAATGAACTCATTTTATACATATACATAAAATACAAAGATACATTATTAAATATAAATTTTAATAAATCAACTTTTCGAAGAAGCACAAATCTATATAAGCCTAAAATACATGTAATTTTATTACTTTTTTAGCATCTTAGTTAAAGATGGATATACATATAGATCTTAAGATTCTGAACATATCTCGGATTTTCTTATTATTATCAAAGCAAATAGATTACAACTCTAAATTAAGATTAGAGAAAATCTTTAAAATATATAAAGATAAAAATTAATTAGTAATTAAATAAAATGAATGATGGTTAAAATCAAACTAAATCATTAATAATTAAGTATAATTCATATTGTTTAAGATTTTCCCAATTGAATTTTTTGAAAGTTAACTAGTTTTTATACATGTTATCTTTGATAGTTCATTGTTAAGAAACAAATTTTTTTATTAAGAAGGTTTGGTACTCCACATACATATATATTATCTTTGTCTTTTATTAAGGAAAGACAAACTTGGATAAAAAATATGAAAGAATTTTTATGATCTAACTTTTGAAAGATGGATCTTTATTACCTAAAATGGAAAATATTTATATTTCCATATCAAAGTTTTACAGTGAAAAAAAATTTGATAAGCATATTTTATGAAAACATTGATACACCAATATTTTTAACCTTCAACAAAAATCTCAAATAAATATATGACATGGATTAATATGTATGATGTGGCTTAATTAAAAAATAAATTTTATATGACGTGGATCAACAATATGATGACACGTGTAAAAAGCTTAGATGGCGTAATATAAGGACGACATATGGATAAATCATATGTGACGCAATGTGGTGACTCTAAACCTTACGACTTTTATATATACACATAGATTTTACAAAGTAAAATCCTTACTTTATTAAAATTAGATTATGTGGTGTAATCTATGCATATATATATATATACATATAAGTTGTAAGGTTTGGAGTCATTACATTGTGCCACGTAGGATTTTTACACTCGCCACCTAAGATTTTAACGCATCTCAATCTCAATCTATTGTTACTTCAAGTCACATATTATTTATTTTTTTTATTAAACCACATCATATCTACTTATCCATATCATATATATAGATTCACATAAGATTTTTAAATATAATCATTTTTTTTCCAACTAGGTAAATGTAAAGATTTGTTCTACCAAATAGTTATGTAGAAATTGTTCATAAAATATTTTAATTTTTGTAGTTGTACAAATCTTATATATAACACATTAATTAAAATAATAATAAAAAAAGAAAGAATTTGGATAGTTATAATTTAGGCAAAATATATTCTTATCAAATAGTCAAAATATTTAATTTCTTAATTAATATGTTAGTTAGTCTTTCCTTTCTTAGTTAAATATCATTAGTTGAATTGTATGGCTTGAAAACTTATACAGTATTTATTAAAATGTACCTTATCACCACTTAAACATACTTAATTAGAATACCGAATGTATATCTAGACGTAGAACATATATTAAATTTCTTAATATGATCATGTATATGATAATCAGAATCATGTAAAATAATATAAAGAAATTTTTAATAAAATCCGAACAAGGTGTGGGTAATTACGCTAGTTTTTGTACAAAAGACTTGAATTATGCTTTATAGTGTACTAGGTTTAGAGTTGTCAAAAATAACCAAACCTAAAAAATCGACCGAGAATTTAAGAATTACAACATGACCCGAAAATCAATGGGCAAGGAAAAACCGAACCCTATTGACCTGAAACCGATTGGGTTGAAACCCGATTCCATCATGCACACATTAAATTAAACCGATTTATTGTGTAGGTAGAATAAATAACGTTTATTTTAAAAAACTTTAAAAATAATATTATAATATTCAATATTATTACTTAACCATGATATTATAAAAATAGTCATAAAAATCAATATGCTTTCCCATTGGACCTACCTTAACCACCTGATAACCTTTCACGTCCCATCCAAACTTGATCCGTAATCTAATTGGCTCGAACATACTCAACTCGAACCTTAAGCCCGGTCCGTTTAACAACTATTAGGTAGATATCAGACTATTCTTGTGATGATTTAGCTAAAATAGGCGGGGCATGCATCTAATTAAGGGAAGAAACAATAGTTTAACCTTTTATTTTACGAATAATTGTGTTAAAATGTAGGATTTGAACCTGAGCATACCGGGTCTAATTAATTGAATCCCACTTCATCCCAAGCTGGTATAAATAGGACATAAATAGAACAAGGAAGAAAGTGCATAAAAATGTACGTGTAAATCAAATACAGTATTAACTAGGCATGCAATCTTCTCTGTAATGTTTTTATGTACACCTCCGGATCCCGATCCATGTTAATGCTGTTATTAATGTTTTTATGCAATCTTCTCTGTAATGTTTTTATGTACACCATAATTGAAGAAATTAACGCCATTAAAGGAGCATATTAATGCTGTTATTAATAGGCCCTATGGATCACCAAGTCCCAAGATTAACGTACATTATTGCCTTAGAAATGATTAACGACAAGAAAAGAATAACAACTTGTGATCTTAGATAGATTTGAATTCTAAAAGTACCTTCTATAGTAAAAAAATTTACATGGAAAACAGCAAACGATGGGCTACTAATAAAAGCTAAATTATTTGAGTGACGTATTTCGGTAGATCTTTTACATTCCAACCACTCCTATGAAGATCTAAACCACATAATGCTATAATGTCCTCACACGAAGGACACCATTTCTCAAATTAGATAGCAAGATTCACCTAGAAATAAACAACACGAATCCAAGCTTCATACTAGACCATATACTTGAGCACACTATAGGAAGATAAGGAAGCACAATATGGAAACTCCTGCACTCGCCTTGTGGTGCATTTCTTTTTTTTTTTTTTTTTTTTGAATCGGTGAAGATTAGGATCTCGCCTTAGCTAGGACGGGATTCCTAGGGCATCCTTTCGGATGAGAGCAATAAGCTCGTGGTGGTTCAAGATAGTTTCCCATGAGAGACTGTGGCCCAAGAAAGCAATTTTATCGGCCACAGAATTGCAGTGCCTACTCCCATGAAATATGCGGACTGACTCGAAACCTCTGAGGGAAACGAGAATGTCTGTAATAATTCTTTCAATTTTCCATGGGCAGCGATTCTGTCCTATTATAGCTTTGATAACTGTCATGTTGTCTCCCTCGACCTCAAGTTTTCTAATGTCCAATTGCTTGGCCTTCCTTACACCATCCCATAGTGTCATTGTTTCTGCTAATAACACCGACACTTTCCCGTATACTCTAGTTGTTCCGTTAATTGGTTTTCCAAATGCATCCCTTATAATCGAGCCTCCTGAGGCATTTCCATTGCTAAGCTTGGATCCATCAAAGTTGAGTTTTACATTCCCTTGGGATGGTTTCTTCCATTTATCCACTTTATTCTGAGACCGGCCTCTTGATTTACTACTGTTGCTCACATCTTTTTCTTCATCCTCATTCCATTGTTTCGCTTGTTTCCATTGTGCCAGTTGGTTCCGGATGTATAGGCTAAGGTCTTGTATGGCGTCATTTGCTGTTTGTTGGAAAAGTATCTTATTTCTTTGGTGCCATATGCCCCACCAGGTCACTGCTAGCTCAGTGAGCTCCTCCTTCCGTAGTTTGATATTCAATTCGCATAGGATGTTTCGTGGGTTCATTTGTAACGGAATGTGATCTTTGATGATATGTTCTGTCTTTGCATTTATGCTCTTTATTATCGCCAGCGTATGCGGACATTGAGTCGGTAAATGAGCTGTGTCTTCATGAGTAGCGTTGCACATAAGGCAACCTTGGGGCACCACAACCTGTTTTTCACTAAGTCTTTGTTTGGTGGGCAGACCGTTCGTGTCAATTTTCCAAAGGAAGTTCCTCACTTTGGGGTACGTATCCAGTTTCCATATCCAGGCGTTGGGACTTGGTGTCATGGTTTCTTCCTTCGTTATAAGTTTTATTGCTGACTCTGTAGAGTACCACCCGTTCCTGCTGGGAGCCCATACCAATTTATCGCCAATTCCATTTTCAGGGATCGGGACTCTCAATATTTCTTCCACCAATTCTCCAGGGAGAACTTGTTGTAGTTCATTTGTTTTCCAATTTTTATCCCTAGATATGAATTGTTCGACTTTGGTTTCCATGTTAACAACTTCATTTGATACCGCCCATTCAGCAAGTGGTCCGTTTGTCACCCATCTATCCTTCCAGAACCTGATTATCCGACCGTTCCCTACTTGCCATCTCAAGCCTCCCTCAAATTCTGGCTTTAGTTTCATGAGTTGTTTCCACTGCCATGAACTGTTTGACTTCGTTTTATATTCTGATAGCGAGTTTCCTCTTAAGTACTTTTCCCTTACAACCCGCACCCAAACATTGTCTTGTTCTGTGAGTATTTTCCATAACAATTTCATTTGGAGTGCTTTGTTCATATCCTCTGCTTTCCTTATACCCAAACCCCCATATGCCTGCGGTTTGCATATTCGATCCCAACCAACAAGGGGCTTATATTGTCTGTCTTTATTCCAAAAAAATGTTCTATTTATGGCATCTAGTTCGTCATTTACATGTTTTGGAAGCATAAAACTTTGCATGATGTAGTTTGGTTTTGCGGAAAGGTTCGATCGGATTAACACTGTACGGCCTTCTTGAGATAGTGCATTAGCTTTCCACTTTGTTAGTTGCTTTTGGGCCTTCCCAATTGTGTCCTGGAAGCATTCTTTGTTCATTCTGCCGTTAATAATTGGACATCCTAGGTGTTGAATGAAAAAAATTATGAGATTAAAAAATTATACTTGGATCTCATGTATACGGTATATAGTTTCTACTCCGTATATGTTATTTTGGGCTCCATTGACACGGGCTAAAATATGTGCATAAAAGCCTTTTTATAGTAAATTGTTCAAGCTATACTAAGAGGCCGATTGATTAGTGTGATGACCACTAATTAATCACATGTATGAAGGCCCCTTTTTACACTGGCGATGTTACGTATACATGGAGGCACAAAAACGATAGAAGCTTGGGCCCCAAGTACTACGCTCTGACAAAACTTACAAAACTTAAAGGAGTGGGACGGTTAATTGGAAGAGGTAATAAAGGCCTAATTGCATTTGACTTCTCCCGAATTCAAGCTGGTGTAACGTCCCCAAATCAATACCTTTAATGGATATTAATTTCTTCTTGCACGTTGAAAATGGGAGAGAAGCATGAGGTCTGTCTCCATTATATATACACACGTATACTGGTGATGGAAAAAAAGGAGGAGGCAATTAAAAAAGAAAGAACAAAACATGCACTAGGAGAAAACAAAACAAGGAGAAAGCTAATAAAGCAAAGAGTATTATATACCAGAAGGTCTAACTCGATTGTTTGTGATCGATCAAGGCAAAGGTATTACTCTTAACCTTGTTGATTTTCTTTTATATGTAACTAGATGTTTTGGGTTCTTTCATGCCCTCAGATAAGATAAATATGGAGGGTTTGAAGCTTTTAGTTTCAACACTACAAACCCCCGTAGTGAGTTGAGCACAACACTTCCGCCACTACAAGCAGACTACAAGGGTAGTCAGGGAGGATTTGAAAGGTGCCAAACACCACACAAAAACAGGCCCTGATCGAATAGTCACGATACAACCTCCAAAGCTCGTGAGCGGTATATGGAAGGTGTGATTCAAAGCATGATGGTCGATACGAGATGACGTGTTGGCAAAACGTAATCGAAACAAACAGTTTCGTGTTGGGTACACGATGTATCGTAGGTCGAGATTTAACGATACCAAACGTTTCTTTTTAGAAACGAGAGGTTTTGTAAATCGAGACCAAACAAAACAAAGCATGCCTATCTAGAAACGGGATGTTTCAAAAATTAAAAAAGAATCGATACAAAACGTCTCTTTTAGAGACGGGATGTTTCGTCAAAAATCAATCGATACAAAACGTCTCTTTTTAGAGACGGGATGTTCCGTCAAAGGACAATTAGATACAAAACGCCTTTTTTGAGAGGCGGGATGTTTCTTGAGAAATTCTTCGAAACAAAGCGTTCCTCTTGTTAAAACAGTTGGTATCGATAAATCGAAACAAAGTGTTTTTATTGTGGAACGACTTGTTTCTTGGACAGGACGACTACACACAATTACAAAAAAAAGTGTAATTATTCTTGAAATTTCGAGGGAAGAAAATAGACTCATATGCTAGAGTAGTCTGGTCACTTTGCCTTTAAGTCTGTGTAGAAAAATGGTGATGAGATGACAATTTCATACTCTAAAGCTCATATAAATCATCAAGCTCAACGTACAAGCTAGATGTGTTAATGTTACTTAACACTAGTCGAAGTACAAAAGACATAAAGGCTTGCTAGCTAGGTAGTAGCTCTTGAGGCAATCGATCATACTTGTCTTACGTGATTGCTTGAGCCAAGACGACCCTTCATCGGAAGATCAATCCATTCAAAGGCACGCCATTTACAAATCCAAGTCTACCATTACTTAAGCATACAAATTGGTAGTGTCCTAAAGCATTGTCTTCCCACTAATTAATACATAAATTGGTGGTGTTAGAGTCCTGACAATAATATCCAAGGCAAAGATAAAGCCAAAGGAGATCGCGTCACATATGCTAATATTAGTGAATCTATAAATAAATGATATCACTAATCAAAGCAAGATATCACTTAACTTGCACACGAGAAGCCAAAGCAGAGGCGACGATCCACCGTTCTTACGCAAGTGATCTGTGATCATACAAGAAGAGGAATGATCAGCCTAGCAATACAGATCACTATATAGTGACCCATGACTCACTATATAGTGGGTAAATGTTACAATATAGGTCTTTATGATCAGCATAGCAATACAGATTTCAAGTCAAGCATAATGTACATGCATGTGTACGTACGTAAATGCATCATGCAACTTCATGCTAAAAAATCACATGTTTTGTCTAACGCTAGATTATGAGACCGAACAAGATCTCTCTTATAGAACTACGTAGACTTGATTCCGTCTCGAACGGATACGTAGGAAATTCGAGATCAAGTTCAAATTAACCTCGAATTCAGTCGCATACTCCAAATTTTTATGTCGAAATGACAGAACTACGTAGACTTGATTCCGTCTCAAACGGATACGTAGGAAATTCGAGATCAAGTTCAAATCAGTCTCGAATTCAGTCGCATACTACAAATCAAATTTCATTTTTCAAAAGGGTAGAACTACGTGAAGACTTGATGCCTATAAAAGGCTACGTAGGTAGCTCGATGCCAAATATCGAGTACAGTCGCTAAATCTCAAATCAAAAATCCCACACCCCGAACTACGATGACTTGATCCCTCTAGAGGGTACGTAGGAAACTTAATACAAATAAAAAATATCAAGTCCAGTCGCAAATTTTAAAATCGCACTCTGAACTACGTAAGGCTTGATTCTCTTTAAGAGATACGTAGGCAACCCATCAAATTTTGGGTGCAGCCTGAATTATAAAAAAAGTATGACTAAGTGTGTCTATATTATTATTAGAAGTTGTAGAGATATACAGTTAAGGGTCGAACTTATAAAAAAAAATTAAATGAAATGTGTTTGTGCAGGGTTGTTTTCTTTTAACAATTTTTGTCTAACATATTTTTGGCACGCCCGGTGGGACCCTTTTCTTTCTTTGTAATTTTTATTAGTAATATAGATACTCACATTTGGTCTCTTTTGTTGCAAGGAAAAATGGCACCAAGAGCAACCGTGAGATTTAACCAACTACCAGCCACCTTCCTCGTCAAGGGTGGGCGCTTTGTCCGCCAAAGAAACTTTAAGGTGGTTTTCAATGTAGATCGAGAGTCGATCACCGCAGAGATCCCCTTGGAGAATCACTATGAGCCCCTTTAACATTTAGGAGATGGGGCAAGTTCCAAGGGGGAGTCCAAGGTGCATGGATCTCACCCTCGACACCAAGGCGAGCATCCTATGGGGAATAGGTCCTTTGGAGGGCCAACTGTTCAAGTCATCAAGACTACGAGGAGGCCTCCTGGAGCACCAATCCAAGATGCTTCAACAAGCAAAAAGACAAAGAGATCTCGAAGAAGGAGAGGTCGCAAGAATGGCTCCAAGAACGACTACAAAGTGAATCCTTTGGCCAAGCTTGCTCCGTCTCCAGCTTTGGAGTTAGCCAAGGCCACCCTAAGAGAGGCGGCCCGTGGTATCATAGCGCCGACAAGGCCAAAAACCACTCCTCAGGTTCATGTCCCGAGGCAAATTCTGATTGGGTCTATCCCTATCAATCTTGATCCAATAGAACAAGTCAATATGACCTCTTATATGGATAAAGATGAAGGAAAGGTCCAATCCAAGGCTCCAAAGGTAAAGGTCGTGAAGCCACCTCCGTCGAAGAAGGACCAAGGGGCCAAGAAAGACTCTCGTGTCCCTTCAAAGAGTAGCGCTTCTTCTACCTCAAGTGCTTCAGTACCTCAAAAGGCCGCATCCCAATCCTATACAGGCTCTATTACAAGATCAAGGGCGAAAGCGATGTTGTATGCCGAAGTGGCTTCTCGGCCACCTACTCCACCCTCGCCCTCATCGCCTAATGAGAAAAGTGTCACTGGTGAATCCGTGGGATCTCCATTATATGGGGATGTTAATTCGCCTTTCAAAGAAGATGATTTTCCATCTGTACTTGAAGAAAGGAGTCAAGAAAGTTCTTTCAATTCGAAAGAAGTAGGTGATATGCCAGTGATGATGACTGGTGCTACTAGCATTGAGGAACAACTCCAAGAAATGCAAAGAAGGATGGAAGAAAAAGACGCTCAAATTGCTGCTCTCTCAGCTCAAATTGCGAGTCATCAACAAGAGAGTAGAAACGAGCAAGTGCGAACAAATGAAGAGGGGGACCCAAGCGGTACTTCAAACCTGAACGGTGCCGTAGGCATGTCTCCTCAAGATATTCGTGAGATGATTGCTCAAGGCATCAAAGAATTTCAAGTGGCCCAAAACCCACCTGTAATTGGCTACAAAAAGCCATATCCCGCACATTTTGACGTTGTGCCTTTTCCCCCAGGATATCAAAGGCCCACCTTTGACAAGTTTGATGGGATTCATGGTTCACCCCATGAGCACCTTGCTCACTTTTATTCAGCATGTGGGGAAACAGCTTTGAGCGATGCCTTGCTTCTACGCCAGTTTGTCCAATCCCTAAAAGGATCTGCATTCACCTGGTATACGCAACTTCAACCAGGATCTATTGAAACATGGGACGAGTTGCAAAGGGCATTCCTTGCTCAATTCGTTAGCACAAAACCGAAGGTCTCTATCATGGACCTTGCGAACACTCATCAAAAGCCAAATGAAATTGCTAACGACTTCATTGCAAGATGGAGAAGCTTGAGATTGCAATGCCCCGAGAAGTTAAGTGAGCTAGCATGTGTACAAATGTGCACAAATAATCTACTTCCTGAGCTAGCAGTGCATGTTGGTAGTGCCGAACCACTATCATTTGATGCTTTAGTGTCTAAGGCTTCTAATGTTGAGCGCCAACTTGCTCGACGAAAAGCAACTACTAGTCGGCCTCAAATGAATGAGAGTCGAAAGGATGATAGTAAGAGGCTACAAAAGAAAAGCGAGTCCATGACGACATTCATCAAAACAAGTGGGAAATCCTCCAAGGAGGGTAATTCCAAGACCCAAGATAAGGGTAAAGCTAAGGAGCCCACTAAAAGGCCCACTCTTCAAGAGAGGAAGCAAAAGAAATATCCTTTCGACGATGAGGATGTTCAAGGGATATTTGATGAACTCTTGTCCGCTAAGGCTCTAACACTCCCTGAGCCAAAAAGGCCTAATCAGGTGGGAATGACAGACGATCCAAGTTATTGTCCATACCATCGTCTTCTTGGTCATACCATTGAGGATTGTTATGTCTTGAAAGATATAATCGAGGGTATGATCAACAAAGGAGAAATAGAGGTTGAAGGAGCAAAGTCAAAAGGCTCGTCTGCTTCATCTAATATGATCTCAATGGTGGAGATCGTTGACGCGTTACCATCACCCGTAAATGGCTCACAATATGAAGATGTGCCTACAGTTTCGTTGCCTCCAATGGCAATACCTGTTGAATTTCGAGTAGATAATGATGTTCGTATTGTGTGGGCATACCCTGACATGCCAAGGTGTGGGCCGAGTCAACCAACCCTTTATGAGATCATGACATGTTCTGACTTCGAGAATTTCTTCTCCGAGGATGAAGAAGGAAGTGGTAGTCCTTTTGAGTGGCAAATGTCCACAAAACAAAATCGTCCTCGGAAATCTTTCGCTCAAACATCCAAACCTCCAGGCTTTAGAATGATTGGGAGGGGATCTAACAAAAAGAAGAGCAAGAAAGACAAAAAGAAGAAAAAGAGGAGTAAGAAAGGAAAGAAACTTGAATCAGACTCCGAAGAAGAGTATGTGCAACCTCGACGATTTCCTATCACATTGAAAGAATTCATCCCAAAAGATTTTCTAGAGGATGATTCCCAGAATGAGGATGATGATAATGATATGTTTTGGGGAGAGGAGGTCGTGCAATGTTGCATGGTCTCTAGTGTCGACGAAGAGGCGGATCATGAAGAAGTCGATGACATTTCTCTTCGTTCAGGTCGCCAATTGCTTCCCTCACAAGCAAAAAGAAAAGGGGTGGAAAAAGATTCAAGTAAAACCCCAGTTGTGACAAATTTTGAAGAGCATGACAATAATCAAGCTCCTATACCACAACAAAAGGAGAAGGGTGGAAAAGGTGGGCCTAAAAGAGATTTTCCTCCAAGGGTTCCCATGTCAATGCGAGAAGCTCCTTATAAAGAGAAGGTGCGATATGATGTCATTAGTCACCTCAAGCGCATTCCAGCGCGTTTGAGTGTCTATGATGCACTTCAAATGTCCAAAGACCTACGGAGGGCATTGATTCAAGCACTCATGGATCCCGAAGATTACAAAGATCAAGTAGATCCAATTGAGGTCGATGATGTTTCTCTGTCCCCGCAAATGTAATATGCTTCGTGTATGGCCGCCATCACCTTTTCAGATGATGACCTTCAATTAGGGGGTGAATATCATAATAGGCCATTATACGTTACAGGCACCATCGGAGATACAAATGTTAACCGTATTCTCTTAGATTGTGGGTCAGCGGTAAATCTTCTACCGTTAAAATCCCTGAAAGCAATAGGGCTGACAACCTCTCATTTGTCTCCCACATTGCTCACAATACAAGGCTTTAACCAAGTGGGGCAAAAAGCCATGGGAACTATTGCCTTGAAAGTAATGATGGATGATCTATACAAGGATGCCTTATTCCATGTGATAGATGCTAACACTTCCTACAATGCTTTGCTAGGACGTCCTTGGCTTCATTCAAGCAAGTCAATTGTGTCTACACTTCATCAGTGTCTGAAATATACTGATGATGATGGAAATGAAAGGACCATCAAAGGAGATCCAAACCCTTTCCATGGAGAAGATGTGAACTATGCTGATGCCAAGTTTTACAAATCAGTTAGCTTTTCCGCCTCAACATCCATGAAAGGAGGTGATAGCTCTAGGGATATTAAAAAGAATGAAGAAATTCCCGGAGTTGCGCAAGCATCAGACATCTCTCTTGAGGAAAGAAAAGAGGTACAACCCAAAATCTTGTTTAGGTATACACCAAAAGACAAGAGAAAGGTTGGGCAAAAACCCATGACCTCAATTGATAAAGCTATGCAGTCTCTAATGACTAGCTACACTTGCCCTCTTCGTAAAATCAATCAATCCTTACCAAAGGATTCTTTGGTTATCCATAAAGTTCTTGGAGAAGACGGGATTGAAAGCAAGAGAGTTGTGACGTGGGAAGGAGCATCAAATCCTTCCAATGAATCTTCCAAATTTCAAAAGAATCCTCAAGAAAAAGTGAAAATGTTGAAACCTTTCTCCAAAGGTAAAGCTCAACGAAAGCATCTCAACAAGGAGGTTCTCGACAACTTACAAGTTTATCTAGAGGGAGAACTTTTGACAGTAAGTGTTGTAGAGCCTATGACGTTGACACCAATGGAACAAGAGTTATTCTCCAAGGAAGAGGTAGTCACTCCCCGAGTGTCTGTTTTTCAAAGACTCGATACAAAATCGATTAATGAGACATCTCGACCATCTGTGTTCCAACGGCTTGAAAGGATCGACAAACAAAAGGTCAAGAAGGTCCGTGTAAAAAATGCCAAAAAGTGGAAGGTCAATAAGGAAAAACGGGTTGGAGATTCTGACCAAGAAATAGATGACTTTGAAATTGGAGAAGTCAATGTAGTGACTTTCTCGAATGTGGCAAGCTCCTCTCAAGAGTCAAATGACGAGGATGATCCCTCAAATTTCCTCAACACGGTCCAACCTGCTCCACCAGAATTAGAAGATGGTGGGCAATCTACAGTGGACGATCTTCAAGAGATCAACCTTGGTACCCATAATGACCCTAAGCCGGTTTTCGTTAGTACACTACTAACGAATGAAGAGGTGGTGTCATATAAGCAATTACTTGAAGAATTCAAAGATGTAATTGCATGGGGATACCAAGACATGCCCGGTTTGGATCGAAAAATAGCCGTTCACAAATTGGATATCATTGAGGAAAAGAAGCCAGTCAAACAAGCCCAAAGGCGTTTTCGCCCGGAGTTGATGGTTCAAATCAAGAGTGAGATCAACAAGCTCATAGAGGCAGGCTTCATTCGAGAGGTTCAATACCCAGTATGGTTAGCCAACATTGTTCCAGTTAGAAAGAAAAATGGCAAGCTAAGGATATGTGTGGACTTTAGGGATTTGAATGAAGCATGCCCTAAAGATGAATTCCCACTTCCAATCACCGAGTTGTTGGTCGATGCCACTACTGGATTCAAGGCCCTGTCTTTTATGGATGGGTTTTCTGGTTATAATCAAATCAAAATGGACTCAAAGGATGAGGAGTTCACTGCTTTTCGAACACCCTTGGGTACCTTTTGCTACACAGTTATGCCTTTCGTCTTGAAAAATGCTGGGGCAACATATCAAAGGGCGATGACAGTGATATTCCATGACCTTCTCCACAACACCGTCGAGTGCTATGTAGACGACTTGGTGGTCAAAACAAAAGAAAGAGAGGATCACCCAAATGATCTTCGTAAAATATTTGAGAGGTTGCGTGAGCATCAACTCAAAATGATTCCCCTTAAATGTGCATTTGGTGTTACATCAGGGAAATTTCTTGGTTTCATTGTACGATATAGAGGAATTGAAATCGACCCTGATAAAATTAAGGCTATCATGGAAATGCCTCCTCCAAGAAATCTTCGTGAGCTTCGGGGTCTACAAGGCAAGCTCGCCTACATCCGTCGCTTCATATCCAATCTGACAGGGAGGTGTCAACCTTTTCTAAGGCTGATGAAAAAGGAAACTCCATTCATTTGGGATCGAGCATGTCAAGATGCACTTGAAAGCATTAAAACATACTTGACAAATCCACCAATGTTAATGGCACCAGTGCAAGGAAGGCCTCTTATCCTCTATACTGCATCTCTTGAGCGGTCTTTAGGGGCTATGTTGGCTCAGAATAATGATGATGGAAAGGAAATTTCCCTATATTACATCAGTCGAACACTGGTGGGGGCTGAACACAATTACTCCGCCATGGAAAAAGTTTGTTTGGCCTTAATTTTTGCCATTCAAAAGCTAAGACACTACCTTCTGTCTCATCAAATAACATTGGTCTCTAAGGCTGATCCTCTAAGGTTCATCTTATCAAAGACCGTGCTGTCTGGAAGGTTAGCTAAATGGGCCATGCTTTTAGCCCCGTTCGACATCAAATTTGTCTCACAAAAAGCAGTGAAGGGGCAAGCCTTGGCTGACTTTTTAGCCGCTCATCCAACTCCCGACAATGAGGAATTGCCCGATGATTTTCCTGATGAGGAGGTCTTTACAGTTGAGGAGAAACCATGGCGGCTATATTTTGATGGTGCAGCAAGAAAAGATGCAGCCGGAGTTGGAGTTGTGTTTATCACTCCTTCTGGTGGGTTAGTGCCATATTCCTTCTCCTTATTGGAGAGTTGCACAAATAATGTGGCTGAGTACGAGGCCTTGATCATTGGCCTGGAAATTGCGTTAGAAATGCGTCTTGATCCCTTAAAAGTGTTTGGTGATTCTCAATTGATTGTCAAACAAATAAATGGGCAACACGAGGTGCGAAATTCAGGTTTGATCCCTTTACATCAAAGGGCAAAACATCTTTTGAGTCAGTTCTATCAAATTGAGGTCGAACATGTCTCAAGATCTGAAAATTCTAAGGCAGATGCACTGGCCAAATTAGCTGCATCTCTCACACTTCCAAATGAAAGGGAGATTCAAATAACAATTGGAGAACGCCACTTGCTTACACCTGCCATGGAGCGTATTACTCCAGTTGAAGAGGTTAGGGTGGTTTCAGTCTATGAAGTTGACCAAAGCAGTGATTGGCGCCAACCTATTTTGGAATACTTAAAGCATGGGATCTTACCTGAGGATCCCAAAAGAAGAGTAGATGTCAAAAGACGAGCGCCGAGGTTCTCACTAGAAGGTGATACACTGTATCGAAGAGCTTTTGAAGGAGTGTTGCTCAGATGCTTGTCCAAAGAAGAAGCTAAATATATCCTAGCTGAAACTCATGCTGGGGTCTGTGGAGCACATCAAGCTGGTCCGAAATTAGCCGATCAAGTCAAGCGACTAGGCTACTATTGGCCCACTATGGTGAAAGATGCTATGGAATTTGCAAAAGCTTGTCATGCTTGTCAGATTCATTCAGATTTTATCCACCAACCTCCACAGCTTCTTCACCCAACTACTTTATCATGGCCATTCAACGCATGGGGTCTCGATGTAGTTGGACCAATTAATCCATCTTCATCTCGTGGTCATCAGTACATTTTGGCCGCAACAGACTATTTCTCTAAATGGGCTGAAGTTTTGCCTTTGAAGAAAGTAGGGGCAAAAGAAGTCGCAAATTTCATAAGGACTCAGTTAATTTACAGATATGGAGTTCCTTCAAAAATTATTTCAGACAATGCCCTTTACTTTAAAAATCAAATGTTGGTGAGGTTGGCTGCAAAGTTTGGGTTCAAACACAGTTTCTCATCAAGCTATAACCCCTCATCAAATGGCCAAGCTGAGGCATTTAATAAAGTGTTAACAAAAATCCTTAAGAAGATGGTGTCAAAATCGAAAAGAGACTGGCACGATCGTTTACCCGAGGCTCTTTGGGCATATCGTACAACGGTCCGAACATCAACTGGATGTACACCCTATAATCTGGTCTTTGGGTCCGAAGCTGTGTTACCCCTTGAGGTACAGTTGCCTTCTCTAAGAGTTGCAGTTCAATTGACAAATCCAGACGAAAACGCTAAAATCCGCTTAGCAGAGCTTGAAGCAATGGATGAGCATAGACTAGCGATTCAACAAAGACTCGAGATCTATCAAGCCCAAGTTGCAGGGGCATTTAATAAGCGAGTCAAGTTCCGTTCATTTATGGTTGGTGACTTGGTTCTTACAATAAGGAGGCCAATTGTCATTAATCGAAAGTCGCAAGGAAAATTTGAACCGAAATGGGAAGGTCCATATGTCATCACTAAGATCTTTCCTAAAGGCGCCTATGAACTCTCAAATGAAGAAGGCGAAGTGGTTTATGCTTGCGTGAATGGAAAATTCGTAAAGAAGTTCTTTGCGTAGCCTTGGATGGTCAAACAATGAACTACGAAGGCTTGATCCCTCAAAAAGGGGGTACGTAGGCAATCTAGCTAACTTAAATGCTAGATGCAGCCACCACAAAAAAAAAATGAAATCAAAATTTAAACACTTTTCGCAAATGAAAGTCGAAATAATTTGAGCAACCCTTCCTAGGAGGTGGGTTCAAGTTGTCTCGGTGATGTGAATCAAAAGGTGTAAAAAAAAAACTGAACCGAACTGGTTTAGGATGAACTACGATGGCTTGATCCCTCACCAAGGGGGTACGTAGGCAATCTAGTTAATCAAATTGTTAGATGCAGTCACAAGAATCGTTCAAAGGAAATATTTAAAAAAAAAAAAAAAGTCCCAAGCTCTTTCTTCTCTTCCCACAAAATAAAAGGTCTCTTTCAAGAACACGGCCTTTACAAAACATCAAGTCCAAAAACCTAATGGCTTGCATTAATGAAATGCATGCAGTCATTAAAAGCCCCTAAATCACAGATAGTATGGGTATAATGATATACCACAAAGGTAGTAAACCGAACCCTTGGCACGAATTTTCAAATATGACCAATGGCCAGCCCAAAACATGACCATAAGCCTCAAAGTCAAAACCAAATATCAAAACAAATTCCTCTTTCAAATTTTCTACATACCCATACATGCTACTTGTATAGCCTCAAGCAAAACCTTGGTGACTATATTCTCATGAGTTTGATATAAAGTCTTGCGAACTCACTCGTATCGTCTTTGCTTTGATTAGATGAAAAATCCCATTAGAGTTATGAGGTGTACATCACTTTAGCCTTACTCAAACTTTGATTCATTGAAAGAGAAGACGAACTTTGAACGCGTTCATTATGATTCACACGTACAAAGTTCCGGGGCAACTGTTGAATGAAAAAAATTATGAGATTAAAAAATTATACTTGGATCTCATGTATACGGTATATAGTTTCTACTCCGTATATGTTATTTTGGGATCCATTGACACGGGCTAAAATATGTGCATAAAAGCCTTTTTATAGTAAATTGTTCAAGCTATACTAAGAGGCCGATTGATTAGTGTGATGACCACTAATTAATCACATGTATGAAGGCCCCTTTTTACACTGGCGATGTTACGTATACATGGAGGCACAAAAACCATAGAAGCTTGGGCCCCAAGTACTACGCTCTGACAAAACTTACAAAACTTAAAGGAGTGGGACGGTTAATTGGAAGAGGTAATAAAGGCCTAATTGCATTTGACTTCTCCCGAATTCAAGCTGGTGTAACGTCCCCAAATCAATACCTTTAATGGATATTAATTTCCTCTTGCACGTTGAAAATGGGAGAGAAGCATGAGGTCTGTCTCCATTATATATACACACGTATACTGGTGATGGAAAAAAAGGAGGAGGCAATTAAAAAAGAAAGAACAAAACATGCACTAAGAGAAAACAAAACAAGGAGAAAGCTAATAAAGCAAAGAGTATTATATACCAGAAGGTCTAACTCGATTGTTTGTGATCGATCAAGGCAAAGGTATTACTCTTAACCTTGTTGATTTTCTTTTATATGTAACTAGATGTTTTGGGTTCTTTCATGCCCTCAGATAAGATAAATATGGAGGGTTTGAAGCTTTTAGTTTCAACACTACAAACCCCCGTAGTGAGTTGAGCACAACACTTCCGCCACTACAAGCAGACTACAAGGGTAGTCAGGGAGGATTTGAAAGGTGCCAAACACCACACAAAAACAGGCCCTGATCGAATAGTCACGATACAACCTCCAAAGCTCGTGAGCGGTATATGGAAGGTGTGATTCAAAGCATGATGGTCGATACGAGATGACGTGTTGGCAAAACGTAATCGAAACAAACAGTTTCGTGTTGGGTACACGATGTATCGTAGGTCGAGATTTAACGATACCAAACGTTTCTTTTTAGAAACGAGAGGTTTTGTAAATCGAGACCAAACAAAACAAAGCATGCCTATCTAGAAACGGGATGTTTCAAAAATTAAAAAAGAATCGATACAAAACGTCTCTTTTAGAGACGGGATGTTTCGTCAAAAATCAATCGATACAAAACGTCTCTTTTTAGAGACGGGATGTTCCGTCAAAGGACAATTAGATACAAAACGCCTTTTTTGAGAGGCGGGATATTTCTTGAGAAATTCTTCGAAACAAAGCGTTCCTCTTGTTAAAACAGTTGGTATCGATAAATCGAAACAAAGTGTTTTTATTGTGGAACGACTTGTTTCTTGGACAGGACGACTACACACAATTACAAAAAAAAGTGTAATTATTCTTGAAATTTCGAGGGAAGAAAATAGACTCATATGCTAGAGTAGTCTGGTCACTTTGCCTTTAAGTCTGTGTAGAAAAATGGTGATGAGATGGCAATTTCATACTCTAAAGCTCATATAAATCATCAAGCTCAACGTACAAGCTAGATGTGTTAATGTTACTTAACACTAGTCGAAGTACAAAAGACATAAAGGCTTGCTAGCTAGGTAGTAGCTCTTGAGGCAATCGATCATACTTGTCTTACGTGATTGCTTGAGCCAAGACGACCCTTCATCGGAAGATCAATCCATTCAAAGGCACGCCATTTACAAATCCAAGTCTACCATTACTTAAGCATACAAATTGGTAGTGTCCTAAAGCATTGTCTTCCCACTAATTAATACATAAATTGGTGGTGTTAGAGTCCTGACAATAATATCCAAGGCAAAGATAAAGCCAAAGGAGATCGCGTCACATATGCTAATATTAGTGAATCTATAAATAAATGATATCACTAATCAAAGCAAGATATCACTTAACTTGCACACGAGAAGCCAAAGCAGAGGCGACGATCCGCCGTTCTTACGCAAGTGATCTGTGATCATACAAGAAGAGGAATGATCAGCCTAGCAATACAGATCACTATATAGTGACCCATGACTCACTATATAGTGGGTAAATGTTACAATATAGGTCTTTATGATCAGCATAGCAATACAGATTTCAAGTCAAGCATAATGTACATGCATGTGTACGTACGTAAATGCATCATGCAACTTCATGCTAAAAAATCACATGTTTTGTCTAACGCTAGATTATGAGACCGAACAAGATCTCTCTTATAGAACTACGTAGACTTGATTCCGTCTCGAACGGATACGTAGGAAATTCGAGATCAAGTTCAAATTAACCTCGAATTCAGTCGCATACTGCAAATTTTTATGTCGAAATGACAGAACTACGTAGACTTGATTCCGTCTCAAACGGATACGTAGGAAATTCGAGATCAAGTTCAAATCAGTCTCGAATTCAGTCGCATACTACAAATCAAATTTCATTTTTCAAAAGGGTAGAACTACGTGAAGACTTGATGCCTATAAAAGGCTACGTAGGTAGCTCGATGCCAAATATCGAGTACAGTCGCTAAATCTCAAATCAAAAATCCAACACCCCGAACTACGATGACTTGATCCCTCTAGAGGGTACGTAGGAAACTTAATACAAATAAAAAATATCAAGTCCAGTCGCAAATTTCAAAATCGCACTCTGAACTACGTAAGACTTGATTCTCTTTAAGAGATACGTAGGCAACCCATCAAATTTTGGGTGCAGCCTGAATTATAAAAAAAGTATGACTAAGTGTGTCTATATTATTATTAGAAGTTGTAGAGATATACAGTTAAGGGTCGAACTTATAAAAAAAAATTAAATGAAATGTGTTTGTGCAGGGTTGTTTTCTTTTAACAATTTTTGTCTAACACTAGGTATTTTTCTAAGTTCTCCATAGAGCTTATCCCCATTGGTTGCCTTGTGGTGCATATGCTACCAACGAAACCACACAATTTTCCAAACAAAAAGCAAGACAAACAAGAACTTACATGTTGCTGGATTCGTCCCTGTGCAAAATTTGGTTGGAATAAGGCACAAAAAATAGAGGTGTGTTGGACCGTCCAAATCTCAAGCCCACAAACGCAATGAATAGAGGCCCACGAATGTACTCATCAAACGTCTAACAAATCAAGCCCGTGGATTTCGCCTATTCATGGGTAACGGGCGCTGATTGTAGCAAGGCGGAGATTTTGGCAATAACTCCTCACGCGATATTTCCTGGATTATGAGCGACGCCAACTAACGGCTCCATTAGGGGAGTAAATCCGAATATAAGAGGAAGGATGGAGCTTGAAGAAGGACACTCAAGATTCAGCACTTACACTCGTCTAAAGCTTACCAAAAATCTCATAATTCTTGCCTTATTCTTGTCAATCGCAATCCTTTTTGTTCTAAGGAATCAAGTGTATTCAAATATTGTCATTCGTTCCTAGAAGCATCATTCGATCAATACAATTCGCACCACGATTCACCTCATTCTCATCATTTCCTTTGTTACTTTATTCGTTATTTCTGTTAATAATCTTTTGTTCATATTTTCTAACGCGTCGTGACGACTTTGTGACTAGGAGTCCCTCATTGTAGCGAAGTAACGTGTTTACACAGTTAATTCGCCCAAAGCAATTGGCGCCCGCCGTGGGGCCCTAGCCAAAAAAGAAGTCACGACCTAGCAAGCTACCGAATCCACACCAAGCATGGATGCAACTCATAGCCACGTCGGAGATCTCGAGCCGAACAACAACCAAATCATCGACTCCGGCGACAACCAAAATCTCAACAACGACAACAGCGACCCTAGCAACGCCATCAACAGCGGCGGTAATGACAACCAGAACCAAGAATTGCCTCCCCAAGAAGAGCCGCCAGCCAACAACAACTCCGAGAGGCAGACAGCTGAATCCAGCGCCATTGCAGAAATCCGTGCAACCATGCTCGCACTCCAAAAAGATCTAGACAGCCAAAAAGAGGCTAACTCTAAAATTATTGAAATTTATGGGAAGAAAATTGAAGCTTTAACTAATGAACGTAACTTGCTTCGATCTCAGGTTCAATCGGCTCCGGCTTACCATCAAAGGAGCGACGTGATTAATGACGTAGCCCGGCGCCTGGACATGGAGGATCCCAATCTCATCATTCCAAATGGCGTCGGACCATCAACGGGTAATCAGGTAACTGTTAACGCGTCCGGGGAAGTTCGAGAGAGTAGTGAGGTTGTCCAACTCAAAGAATGCCTCAGAGCCCTGGAGGACCGGATCACTCAAGTCCTATGGGCTCCTCAACCGATTGCAGTAGAAAGGCGTGACGGTTACACCGATTCACCCTTTGTACCCGCTATCGCGAGAGTTAACATATCTCGAAAGTATCACGTCCCTGAAATTCAAAAATATGAAGGGACTACCGATCCCGACCAGCATATAGCGGCCTTTAAGCAAGCTATGAATATCAGTATTGTCCCTTTTGAAATGAAAGAAACTGTCATGTGTCGATGGTTCGGGAATACGTTATGCGGTCCCGCGCTAAACTGGCACTCGCATTTACCACTTGGGAGTATCTCATCTTTTGCTGAGTTGGTTGACAGGTTTAGAATCAGGTTTGCAAGCAGCCGACACGCAAAGAAGCGATCTAGTGACCTATATCGCTTAATCCATAAGCCTCGAGAATCATTAAAGGCGTTCCTCAGTCGTTAGAACGAGGAACTTGTAACTATTGAGGGATGCGATGCAGCAACGGCAGTGGAGGCTTTCCGGCGAGGGATATCCTCCCGAAATCACGAATTATATCGTGAACTAACAAAGTACCCTTGCTCTAACTTTGATGAAGTACAGGTTAAAGCGTTGGCTCATGTCCGTCTTGAGGAGGACGACCTCTATGCTGAGAAGGGGGCGAGTCCTCAGCGGAATGATCGACGGCAAGGAAAACGGGAGGCTCGATATGCTCCCTACCCTTCAGCCGCTCATCATTCCCCGCACAACAAGCCAACTGTTAACACATCATACGTTAAAAGAAGTGAGAACGCCCAGCTGCCTCCAGAATTGTCTCACCACAACTTTCGAGTTAGTGCGACAGAGATAGTCAGAACCCTTAGCACGATGGGAAACGCTGTCAAGTGGCCACGGAAGAAAGACATACCACATCATCGTAAAGATGAGTCAAGGTGGTGTGACTTTCATTTCGACCACGGTCACACGACAGAAGAGTGCATCGCACTAAGGAAAGAAGTCGTCGACTTGCTAAGGAAAGGCTACCTCAAAGAGCTAATCTCTGAGCGCGGCAGGGAGCATCTGGCCCGGAATGTGGAAAGAGCCCGAAAGCCCGACTCCCCCAAGCATGCAGGAGTAATCAACGTTATTACTGGGGGGTCGGATATTTGTGGCGTGACCTATTCCGCGGCTAAAAGAATTACAAGAGAAGCCAGACGAGAAAATCCCAAAGCTCCCACACGCTCCAGCCATGCCATCATGCCCATCACCTTCGACGACGTCGAAGAAGAGGAAGTTCATCATGATTGTTTAATAATATCCTTAACAATTACAAATTTCCTTGTTAAACGTGTTTTGATTGATAATGGAAGTTCCACTAACTTGCTTATGTTGAATGCATTGTACAACTTAGGTCTTGGACTTGACGACATAGTCAAAAAGTCTACGACTTTAGTAGGATTCAGCGGCGAATCACGCAACACGCTTGGAGAAGTTTCCCTACCAACCATTGCCCAAGGAGTAAACTATCAAGTAAAATTTCAAGTGCTAGATTGTCCCTCACCTTATAATGTTATTTTGGGCAGGCCTTGGATCCACGGAATGAAAGCAATCCCGTCGACGTATCACCAATGCGTGAAGTTTCCTTCTCCTTGGGGGATACAAGAGATTCAAGGAGAGCAAAGCCTTGCAAGAGAATGTTACTCAGTAACGATGAGAGCAAAGACTTCCACAGCTTCCGCGGCCTCGAAGGCAGGAACCAGTAAGCAAACTTCCGATTAGCAATTAAAAGACTGTAAGACTCCAACCTTCTACGTAAAGCCGGAGGCTCCTGAACTAGAAGAAGTAGCTCTTGACCCATCCGAACCTTCAAAGAAGGTCCGGGTCGGGGCAGATCTAGAGCCAACTTTGCGAGAAGGGTTGGTGGAGGTTTTACGGTCTTACAAAGATTGTTTCGCCTGGAGGAATGAAGATATGATCAGAATAGATCCAAGCGTGATTACTCATGCTCTGAACGTCAACCCAAAAATGCCGCCCGTAAAACAGAAAAGGCGTAAGTTCTCCCCCGAGCAAAATCAGGTAATCAACGACGAGGTAAAATCCTTACTTGAGTCGGGAAAAATCAGAGAAGTTAAATATCCTGAGTGGCTAGCAAATGTGGTAGTAGTTAAAAAGAAAAATGGTAAGTGGTGCGTATGTGTCGATTTTACTGATTTAAACAAAGCGTGTCCTAAAGACTCGTTCCCATTGCCTCATATCGACGCAATGGTGGACGCGACGGCAGGACACGAGTTGTTAACTTTTATGGACGCGTTTAGTGGCTATCACCAAATAATGATGAATCTTGAGGATCAAGAAAAAACGGCATTTGTAACTAATCAAGGAACTTATTGCTATAAAGTTATGCCATTCGGATTAAAAAACGCAGGTGCTACTTACCAGAGATTGTTTAATAAGATGTTTCAGGAAAAGCTAGGGGATACTATGGAGGTCTACATCGACGACATGCTCGTCAAGTCGTTAAAGGCGGGAGACCACATCGCTCATCTACGAGACGCCTTTCAGATCTTTAAGAGAATACAAGATGAAGTTAAATCCGACCAAATGCTCTTTCGGCGTCACCTCAGGGAAGTTCCTCGGGTATATAGTTACCCAAAGGGGGATAGAGGCAAGCCCGGAACAGGTCAAAGCCATAATGGAGCTTGAGTCACCAAAGTGCGTGAAAGATGTTCAGAAGTTAACAGGAAGAATAGCATCATTGAACAGATTCATATCCCGCTCATCAGATCGAAACAAGCTATTCTACGACATCTTAAAGAAGAATAAGTCGTTCGAGTGGAAGGAAGAGCATGAGAAGGCATTCAAAGACCAAAAACAGTATTTATCAAATCCGCAGGTACTATCAAAACCACATCAAGGAGAAAAATTGTATGTCTACCTCGCCGTTACAGAAGTCGCAGTCAGCGCCGTGCTAATCCGTGAAGAAGATGGTAACCAGTTACCAGTATACTATGTAAGTAAAACATTGCTTGACGCGGAAACCAGGTATTCTCCTACGGAAAAATTGGTTCTTTCTTTAGTAATGGCTTCCATTAAGTTACGTCCGTACTTTGAGAGCCATTCTATTGTCGTGAGAACTAACTATCCTATGAAGAGTATCATGTCCAAACCAGAATTATCACGTCGCTTGACGCGTTGGCTCATCCATTTGAACGGCTACGACATCTCATACGAGCCTCGAACGGCAATAAAATCGCAAGCCTTGGCGGATTTTGTGGTCGACTTCACCCCTGCCCCTTCACAAGAAGAAGAACGAGAAATGCTAAATGTAACAAGTAGTAGCAAGTGGTTGATGCACACCGATGGCGCGTCGAATCAAGTTGGTGTTGGGCTGGGGGTAGTTCTGAAGTCACCACAGGGGGATAGGATAGCCCAGGCTGTGCGATGCACATTCAAAGCTACCAATAGTGAAGCAGAATATGAAGCGCTCATAGCAGGCTTACTCGTTGCCAAAGATCTTAACGTACAAGAAATCGAGATAATCTGTGATTCATTACTTATCGTGAACCAAGTGAAAGATTCGTATGTTGCCAGGGATTCAAAGATGAAAGCATACCTCGAGAAAGTGCGCGAGATCGTGAAAGATTTCAAACATTTCGAGATCAAGCAGGTTCCTCGAGGCGCTAACACACAGGCTAACGCCTTAGCTAATCTTGGATATGCCATAGACCCACGGGAATACACCAAGATTCCCTTCGTGTATCTCGATGCACCATCAATAGTCAAGGAAGCTGAGGTGTTAGTTACAAGCGATCTAGGAGATAACCCGTCCTGGGTAACGCCTTACCTAGAATGGTTGCAGCAAGGTGTTCTGCCAGAAGACAAGGAGGAGGCTAAACGACTTAAGGTAAAAGCTTCCACATTTACGGTTAAAGATAACATTTTGTTCAAGTGGATGTCGCCAGGAATATACGCATGATGCGTACAAGAAAACGAAGTACAGGTGGTGTTACGAGACATACATGACGGCGAGTGTTGCAACCACACAGGGGGTCGAAACTTGGCAAAGAAAGCAAGCAGGATGGGATACTACTGGCCCACCATGAACAAAGATGCAGTGGAGTTCTCTCGCAAATGTGACGCATGCCAGCGTCATGGACCAATTCCACATTTACCATCAGAGTTACTTCATCCCCTTACTTCACCATGGCCATTCATGAAGTGGGGGATGGACATCGTTGGGAAACTCCCACCAGCTTCAGGGCAACGCGTCTATCTACTTGCCATGACAGATTATTTCTCTAAGTGGATTGAGGCCGAAGCCTTCAAAGAGGTCAAGGATACTCAAGTTATCTCGTTTATCCGCAGAAACATCTTAAGCAGATTCGGGATACCATCCACTATAGTATGCAACAACGGCTCCTAATTCATCAGCGACAAGACCAAAGCATTTTGCCAGCAATACAACATTCAACTTGTTATGTCTACACCTCGCTACCCGCAAGCTAATGGTCAGGCGGAAGCAAGCAACAAGGTTATCCTTAACAATCTCAAGAAGCGGCTTAAAGACGCCAAGGGAAAGTGGGCAGACGAGTTACCACTCATATTACGGTCGGATCGCACTACACCCAAGACCGCAACTGGACACACACCTTTCTCCTTAGTCTACGGGTGCGAGGCTGTGTTACCAGTTGAGGTATCTTTACCCACTGCTCGATATGGTCTTACTACAGAAGAATCCAACATATCTAACTTGTTACACCATCTCGACACGGTGGACGAGTTACGAGATGAAGCCTCAATACGGTTAGCAGCATACAAGTAGGGGGTAGCGCGAAGTTACAACAAACGAATTAATTCCAGGGCATTCCAAGTCGGAGATTGGGTGTTAAGAATAGTCTTTCAAAACACTCAAGAATTGAATGCAGGAAAACTCGGAGCAAATTGGGAGGGCCCATACCAGATTACCAAAATTGTAGGGCAAGGTGCATACGAGTTGGTATCACATGACGGCAAGACAGTACCCAGAAGCTGGAACTCGATGAACTTGAAGCTCTATCATTTCTGAGAAAGGTACATATTTATATTATTACTTCTACATTCCTACACGTTACTCGACTCGATTACATTACGGCTTTACACAGGCCTTGACATACACGGTTCTATAAAAACTAACAAGGGACGTCTTATGACGTTACAGGCCAAAGACAAGAGGCCCAAGCCTTACAAACAGGCAACGAGTGCACGCAAATTGACTAGTCAAGAATTTCAGATGCACGAGGCGAACGAGACAAACAAGAGTTTTTCATACGAAGGAGCTCTTTATTTATGTACTTACACATTCGATCATTATTAATACAAGTTACAACTTTCCTTTACATCTTCGCCCTCATGAGTTGCATCTTACATACTTAGCGCTATATAAATTACACAGAGATCTCTATACTAAGCTGAGTCTTCAACTAGACTCTTATGCTTCCAGCTTGACTCTAAACCTGCAAAACAAACGCAGATAAAACAAAGACAAGTATGCATAGAAGTAGTAATTAAAAGCCCCGAAAAGCAAAGGGCGAGCAGTCATAAGCGGCCAGAACATTCAAAGTCTTACAAAATAACCCCAAAAACACAAAGGGGTGAAACAAGTTTAGAAGCCCCAACGCACTGGGGGTAGAGTGAAAAGTCTTTAAACAAACAAAGTTAATCTTCAGAAACTTTCTTGGGATCCTTCCCTGCTGCTTCCGCTTCCGCTACTTCATTTGCCACCTTGACAATATCATCCATAGGGGAGGGATTCTTCAGCGCCTTGGCCGCATCAGGGAACATTGCTATGAAATCCGCTTTTTCCTTTGCAACGTCCCAACCAGTAGAATTCCCCGCAAAATGTTCTTCCATTGTTTCCACCCGAGCCTTGAAGGAGTAGAAATCGGCAGATTCCTCTATCTCGCTTGCCAAGGCGGCGGACTTCTTCTGCTCATTATCAAGTTCCTCCTGATAGACCTGGGATTCTTGCTGGGCCATCTTCAACTCCTCTTGCAGCTTGGCAATCCTCGATTCTAGAGATGCCTTCTCCCCGGCCAACAGAGAGGATTTGTTCTTCTCATTTTGGAGGTTCATGTTGCATGTAGACAGTTGATCAGGTAAGTCTTTGAACTTGTCGAAGGCGGCAAGAGAAACTTGAAGGCCTTGGGAAGAAACATCGATGCGTTACGATTCAGAGCTAAAGAAGTCAGGTAGTGCACACAAGCATGTGTTTAAAATAACTCATACCTGCCACTGAGCGGCAACAATTTCACCAAACAACTCAGGATAAGAAGGTTGGGGGTGCGGGCGTCCAGAGAAGCAATCGACCTTTAGAGAAGCCAAGGAGTGAAGGCATTTCACGGGGTCCATATCCGGCGACATCATTGTCTTCGGAAGATCGGTCACTCTAGCACCAGAATCTTTCCTCGACGAGATGGACTTCTTAGAGTCGGGGGCCTTGGGGGGGAGCGAGATTGCAATTTTAGTGTCTGCACTGGAAGCGGTTTCGGCTTTTCTCTTCTTTCGCGCCTCCAAGCGCTCAGCGGTGGTAAGCGAAGCCGTAGAACGCGTAGCTCTGGAACCTACAACATAAAGACGTGAACGCGTTAAACAGACACGCAAAAGCATAAAAAAAAGCGACAAGCAAACGCGAAGAAACTTACTAGACATTTCGATTTCGTCAGATTCTGTCGAAGAAAAGGACCCAACTCTGGGTAAGACCTTTCAGCAATGGGAATTGTTTCAATCTGAGAAACGATCACAACGGAGCCCTTGCACGGAACCAGTGAGGCGACCTCTTCTGCAAAGAAGGACGACAGGCAAGTTAGGGTTTGAACAAGCAAAAACGAAAGAAGGGAAAAACACTACCTATAGGCCTCCAACGACCTCGCAAGAAGGACGTGTCACCCTTAAGAGACGAGATCCTCACAAAAAAGAATTTATCCGCCCAACCACGGTCGGATTTTGAGATGTTAAAAACAAAATCAGATTTTGTGCGAAGGGTCTTGAGCGTAATTCGCCCCGGACCACCCTTGGAAACACGATAGTTCACGAAAAAATCCTCACTTTGAAAAGCAATGCCCCGCCTAGAACACAATCGTTCAACAGAGAGCAAGATTCTCCACACTTGGGGAAGAAGTTGTCCCGACGAAACACCGAGCTTGTTTAAAAAATCAGTCACGAGAGGGGAAAGAGGAAAACGATGGCCAATACGGAAGGGGTATTCGTGAAAACACACCCAATCCTTCGCATATGCATCAGCAAAAATCCCATCAAGAGGCAAGAAAATCTCGGCGTTTGTCGGAAAGCCCACGGAAGCGGCAAACTCCCATGGGGCCTCAGAGGAAGAATTCCTCTGATAAGCGTCGGAAAGAAGTTTCAAAGGAGAAAAGAAAGGGGACGAAGCAGTTTCTTTGCAAGAAGAAGCCATTAAAGGATTTTGAAAACAGAAAGAAGAATGGAAGAAGAAAGGTCGTACCTTGAAAGAAAATAGAGCAGATGAAGTTGCAGGCCATCATCACGCTTCTTAAATAGAGGTTGATGGGACGTGACGCCATCACGCTACAACTTCCCAAAACAAACAAATTCGAAATTCAAAAACCCTAAGGAAACCGCTCGCGGGAGTTTCCTGGGCTTTTTGAGGGGGTATTGTTGGGCCGTCCAAATCTCAAGCCCACAAACGCAATGAATAGAGGCCCACGAACGTACTCATCAAACGGCTAACAAATCAAGCCCGTGGATTTCGCCTCTTCATGGGTAACGGGCGCTGACTGTAGCAAGGCGGAGATTTTGGCAATAACTCCTCACGCGATATTTCCGGGATTATGAGCGACGCCAACTAACGGCTCCATTAGGGGAGTAAATCCGAATATAAGAGGAAGGATGGAGCTTGAAGAAGGACACTCAAGATTCAGCACTTACACTCGTCCAAAGCTTACCAAAAATCTCATAATTCTTGCCTTATTCTTGTCAATCGCAATCCTTTTTGTTCTAAGGAATCAAGTGTATTCAAATATTGTCATTCGTTCCTAGAAGCATCATTCGATCAATACAATTCGCACCACGATTCACCTCATTCTCATCATTTCCTTTGTTACTTTATTCGTTATCTCTGTTAATAATCTTTTGTTCATATTTTCTAACGCGTCGTGACAACTTTGTGACTAGGAGTCCCTCATTGTAGCGAAGTAACGTGTTTACACAGTTAATTCGCCCAAAACAAGGTGGATGAAGATTGTAACAAAACACCATTTCAAAAATGAAGAACATGACCAAGAGGAAAAGGATACTTGTTTTGGATTCTCTAAGAATACTCATAAATTAATTAATGATCCTTTTAGTATCACTTATTTGGATTCTCTAAGAAGGCCGAATTTTTGATGAGTCGAGTCGATACCTGTTTTGGGCGAATTAACCGCGTAAACGCGTTAAATCGCTACAATGAGGGACTCCTAGTCACAAAGTCGTCACGACGCGTTAGAAACAATGAACAGAAAATAATAACGAAAATAACAAATATTGAGATTAAAAGAATGGCGAGAATGGAGGTGCAAATTGTATTGATCTTTTGGATGTTGCTCTTGGATACAATGGATCGGACTTGAGTACAATAAACTTCTAAAAACAGAGAGATTATGATCGGCGAGAGTGAGGTGAGAATGGCAAGTCTTGCTTGGGAGATTGTGAGTGCAAAGTGTTGTCCTTTTCTTATGGTTCGTCCTTTCCTTAAATAATGCTGCCTCCATCCAAATTGAGCCGTTGGCCTTCACTACCCATGATCCCGGAAATCTCGCACTTAGTTATGATTACAAGCATTGAAGATTATCGTCTTGCTACAGTGCCGTTGGAAGAGTTAATGGAATGCGAGATCTCCGGAGCTGGTAGCTTTTGAGATCTTGGTCATTGGGCTTTATCTTCGTCGGGCCATGGGCTTGAATTTTAGAGGGCACAACAATACCCTTATTTCCTTCCCTTATTAAAAAGAAGAAGAGGTCATTACATTCGGGTATTGGAGTTTGCCTATGCGGTTAGGCTGGTGTGGAAATTCATAGCAGACCAAAACTAGAGCCAGTTGGGCCTAAATGTTGAAGTCCGCGTACTCTTTGGGCCGGGCTCTGACAAGAAGTTTTTGGTAGCTTTGAGTCTTTAACGAGAAGAAGAACAACAAACCTTTTCTTATTAAGCAAATTATTTACGACAAGCAACTCCAGCAGTGCAATCCTCATCAATTAAGTCATTAACCCACTAGCTCTACGCCACCTTCGCCGCTACTATTATTGATTAAGCAGCCCTTCAATGATTGTGGCTCCTCCTTATTAAGTTGTTGAATTGACATTACGTCAATTATAGTGTACAAGAAATAATTAGGATGCAATTGGACTTGTGATTTCTTAATTGCTCCATCCTCCCTCTCTTGGTATATTATATAGTCTTAGCATCAACCTTGTATATCTATAACAGTGTTCTAAAAAACGCTAGGCAGAAGTTGGGCGGTGGGATGGGGCCTAGCGCCTAGGCGGCTAGGCGGGGGCCTAGACGGAGCGTAGGCGGATTCGTAAGTTATTGGAAATATAATATTATTATTCTTATTTGCTGAGAATATAGAAAAAAATACAATCTCATCTTAATATTTATGTATAAATTGGCACTTAAAATCCCATATAGCTTCAACTTAGACCCGCCCATGCCGCCTAGGAGGTCGCCTAGGCTGCCTAGACCAGCTAACTAACTAGCTCAGCCGCCTAGGGGCCCGCCTAACCAACTAGCTCAGCCGCCTAGACCGCCTAGGGGCCCGCCTAGGCGTCCGCCTAGACCACCTAGGCGCTCGCTTAGCCCACTTAGCCGCCTAGCCAACCGCCTAGGGCCAAGTCGGGACGGTGGGGCACCGCCTAGCGCCTAGACGGGGCCTAGGCGGGCGCCTAGACCGATTTTTAGAATGCTGATCTATAATAATGTATTTTTGTACTCTATTATTAACTTGCATGTTCTAATGGGCCTTATCCATGAAAATCTCACAAACCCGTTTTTTAACACCCTACATTATCACACGAATAATATAAAGAGGGGACAGAGGATTTGGCTTCCTTATAAACTTAAACTTTATCATGATTAATATTCTTTGATCATGCTTTCAATTACGAAGTACGAACACATACCAGTAGATACTATGATTGAGAGGACGAGGATGATGAGATCCGATAATCGCAAGACACCGAGCTATGTAAATCACCTTCTCTCTTAGCCCCGTAGCCTTAATATTTTCGTGAGTTATGAAAAACGTATAACTTGATGACCTAATGATGAATCTCAGGTCATTTAAATAGGCTGAGAGAGGGGCCAAAATTCTCTAAAAATATATTTCAACCTATCAGTAAAGTTGTTCAATCATAGATATATCTTTACTTTTATAAAAAATTATATCTTTTATTTTCATCGTTATCTTATGAAATCAACATATTGCATAAATAAACCCAATGTTATATGTACCACATAATGAGATCTTATTAATATCTTACGTCCCTCCCTTGGTTTGACAAAAAAAACATCCCTCTCTTGGTACTAAACTAAAATATACATAAGTTAAAATGCGAGAATCTTCTTCCTCAAGATTATACTACAAGAAACTACCAATATTCGATTGTACTAGCATTCCTGAGGATCCCGAATACTAGTTTCCTTGTACATGAAATATATATATATATATATATTTTTTTTTTTTTGGTCATAACATGAAACATAGTTTAATCACCCCAAATCTAAATATATATGCACAAACCTTAAGGAAAAAATGTACTGTTTTTATTCAATCACTTCCAAAGTTGGGACAACTTTTGGTTTACTCGCTTACTTTGTGAAATTTTATGCATGGTGAAAGGACCGACATTCTGGGACCAGCACGTTATTGCGAAGCAACTACCAGCTCACAAATCTTTTCCTTTTTTCCTTTTTTTTGATAGATTGATAGAACATGGTCACAACTTTATTTCTTTCTCTTTTTTTACTTTCTGTTCGAGATTTTATTGAAGGGAGATGCTATACATCACACACTTATACTATGCATCATACTTAAAATTACCTTAATAACCTTTCTTAAAGGAAAATTAATAAAAACCCTAAGCCTTATGTATTAAGATATTTTGTTGGATTCACTGCCTTAACAAATCTCAATCGGCTTTAAAAGGAAAAAAATAACTAATCTCAATCTATTTATCCCTTATTCTAATCTTTCATTTCTTTTAATATTTTTTTTACCATTTATTATTGCGAAATCATTTATAAAAAAAATCAAAACATATCATACTATATAAGAATAAAAATAAAAATAAACTTTATATAACGTTGTATGTATAAAAATAAACTTTTTTAGGAGATGCTATAGATGACATACTTTTATAATTAGGAAATCATTTTTACCATTTATTTTTAGACTTATTAGAGTTTTTATAATAGGAGAAAAAACCATTGTATAGATTTGAGTTTTTAAAAAAGGAGAAAAAATCATTATATAGCTATGTATTAATTATATATAATAAGATTAAGTATTTGTTTATTGAAAATATTATTTAATGTAGAAAAAAGGATTTGGTGGATTCTATTTTTGTAAAGTAAATATCTCGTTGGACGTAGTATGTAGATTTTGCTTAAGTATATTCTTGTAGTTGAAGGTAGTTCTTAGATTTTGTTTAAGTTTTTTAAAATTAGTTTTAAGGGTATTATAGTAAAGAGATTGGAAAAGTGTGAAGGAGATGGAAATTTAATTGTGATGTTTAGCAGTTATGTTATTGAAGATTGAATTGAATGACTCAAAATAAAAAATGCCTAAAATGATAATGAAACGGGACAAAAGCAAAGAAGACTAAGCTTATACTAGCGGTACCCGTCGTGCCATGCACAACTATGACTCACACTTCATATTTTGTAATTATTTTTATTATAAGTAAAATACTAATAAGTGAAAACATATAATGAAAATTTTTATGATATGACAATGTTATTTTTTTTCTAAACAAAAAGGAATATTTTTCAGATTTGTACTTACATCTACTAGATTATAGAGTATATTCTAATTACAAAACAGTTTAGTAAATAATAATTCACTTACTTTTTTTATCCTCAGATTTTTTTCTCTAATGGTTATATATATCAGTAATATCATTATCCCTATTACCATAATTTTGAGATATTATAAGTCCATACAATATAAAATGAGCTATTTTAACAGTTATTTTGATATATAAGTCAATATAATACAAAATGAGCTATTTTAATGGTTATATTATTATGAAAGATAAAAGCTAAGCTATTATGAACATGATAATATATAATTTAAGTAGAACATATTAAATATTAATTGATTTAATATCAAAGATGAGAATAATTGTTTATTTATAAAAAAGATTATTTTTAAATTATTTTTATTCGAATTTTTTAAATTACTTCTTACATAAAGAGATTAAAAAGATAACTAATATATAGAAAATGATAGAATATCTTTTCCAAATTTTCGTAATTAGTTGATAAGATTTAGTGATTTACTAATTGATTTGGGTAATCATTTAAATTTTCAAATCCTACCTTTCGTAATTCGTAATTAGTTTAAAATTTTGAAGATACTTTGGGAAAATACTTAAAATATCTCCCAAATCTTTGTTATCATAGAATTTTGGTTGTAATCCTAGAAAGTAGAAACAATTTGTTTGAAAAAAAAAATTGGATATATACTATCTAAAAATGTAGAGGAAAAAGTGAGATCAATTTTGTTGATAAATTTAGATTTGATCTTATCCAAATCTTCTAAATCTTCAAATTTGATCTTATTTTTAATTTTTTCTAAAATTAAGTTCCAAAGTTTCTATTCTTAATAATATAAAATTTTAAAGTTATTTATATGTATAAATAATTTAATACTTATTATTCTTAATAATGTATTATATGTATAAATAATATTAATTTATATATAATTTAAAATTTAATGTGTAAGTGATGTGGCAATAACTAATATAATGTGTAAATAAAGTGTCAATATTTTAAAGGTATAAAATTGTTTAAAATTAAAACATAAATATTCGGGTTAATATGGTGATGACACGTGGCAAAATCTGACGTGGCGTATTCTCGGAGTGACATGTGTAAAATGATGATGTGGCGCAATGAGAAGGATCTAATCCTTAGTACGTGGTTTTAAATATATATAATAGATTTTTACTTATGTCTCAAAAGTACGTCTATCTATCTATCTATCTATCTATCTATCTATCTATTACTATATACTAAAGCGGAAGCAAATTCCGTCATCATATTACGCCACATCACCAACTTATTAAAAAATTTTCTTATCAATCATAATTTATAATATATAATCTTAATCTTATACATATTTAATTAAAATATTAGTTTTATCTTAAATTTTGAGTTACTTATTCTATCATAATATATAAATCTCAATCTCATCATTTACCCTAAATTGATTTATCCTTATTCTTTTTATTTAAAAACATCATTTTTACCCATGTACTTATTACTTAATGATAAATATTATTTTCTTCATTTTGTTCTAAGGTTTTTAAAAAATTCTCATTAGTAGCAAATTTTACCACTATACTTACGCCACATCTTTTTTTATTAAAATAATGTATTAAATATTTTTTCTGTCATATCATATTGAAATCAATAATAATATTAATAAAAAGCATAGAAGATATATTTACCGATTACTCTAAATATATTCGTAGTATTACATACCGATTATGTTTTAGATAAAATATAGATTTCTTATTACGATAATGATTCATTAATATTTTTATTTCACATATATATACTTCTTATTTAATTAATTTTTTACAACATAATAACATACATATATATAAGATGACTTGGTTTCTTTATCTTATTAAATATTCTCTATATTTTAAAATATAATACTATATTAATCCAAATGTTTATTTAAATTATTGATTTATTTATATAAGTTAGTTTATGCAATTTAATTTAAATTTCAAAATATTTTCATCAATGTTTTTATAAAATTTAATAATGCATCCCATCTTATTGCATTCTTCCTCGATAAATATATATATATAGATATATATATATATATGTATGTATGTATATGTCTTGTATGAATAAAAAATCAATATATAAATGCAATATTTTTATATAAATATTTGATGATATACGAGAATTATGTTATTTTATAGTCTAAAAGATACATGCCTTTTAAAAGAGATTAGACATATGACAATAATTGTAATTATTATAGTGAATTCATATACAGGATAATAAGAACAAAAAACACCCCGTACAAGGTGCGGGTCATTTGCTAGTTTTCTTCTAAAATAATACTAGGTACTGGGTAGTCTAAAATAATACTGGTACGGGGTAGTTTAAATTAACTTTAATGCAAAAGTAAAAACTTAGTGTTGGTTTGTTTTTCTATTAAAATCTCATAATTTGTAATATCTCAGGAACATTCATTTTTTTTTTTGAACCAGTGCGAATTAGGAACACGTTTTTAGGATCGATCACCTAGGGCATCCTTTCGGATGAGGGCATGAAGCTCGTGGTGGTTCCAAATAGTTTCTCATGAGAGACTGAAGCCTAGGAAAGCAATTTTTTCAGGAACAGTTTTACGAAACATACTCTAAAGACAATATCGTATTGACACGAAGCCCCATAGGGACACGAGAAACTGTGTTAAAATTCTTTCTATTTCCCATGTGCAACGAATTTTCCCCGAGAGAGCCTTTATGACAATGATGTTATCCCCTTCGATCTCAAGTTTCCTTACGCCTAAATGCTTGTCCTTCTTTACTCTGTCCTATAGTGACATTAACACCGACACTTTCCCAAATGTTCTGGCCGATCCACCAATTGACTTCCCGTTTTCATCCCTTATAATCGAACCTCCTACTACATTTCAATTACTGATCTTGGATCCATCGAAATTCAATTTAATATAGTGTTTAGGGGGTTTCTTCCACTTTCCCTCTTTATTTCGTGACTTATGTTTTGAACAAATCTTGTTGTTTAGGTCCTTCTCTTCATCCTCCTGCCAATCTTTCACTTGCTTCCCACTGAGTCAACTGGTGACGAATATACCGGCAAATGTCTTGTTTATGGTCATTCGATGTTTCCTAGAAGAGTAATTTATTCTTCTGGTGCTAGATGCCCCACCAAGCCACTGCCATCTCCACTAATTTGTTTTTCTTTAATTTGCTCTTTAGATCAAATAGTACATTCTGGGGGTTCCTATATGCTGCATTATGTTCTCTTAGCCCCTTCTCCGTATTGACATTAAGTTTGTTCATTTCTTCCCATGTATGAGAGCATTCCAACAACAAATGTATCGCATCCTCATTCTCAGTGCTAGGGGTGGGCAAAATCCGGTCCGGACCGGATTTTTGTACCGGACCGGACCAGACCGGGAGCTTACCTGTCCGGTCCCCGGTCCATAAAAATGGGGGTTCCCGGTCCCGGTCCCTGTCCGGTCCCGGTCCAGACTGCGAATTTTTTTTAAAAAAAAATTGATATAAATTGTATTAATTTTAATAATATATATATTATTTTTAATATTTAAGCTTTACATTTATATTATATACTTAATAATATTATGTTTTTCATTAATCATATATGATTTCTTTAATTATATTACAATTTTTTATATATAAAAAGTATATTTTCTTTAAAAAAATTATTTTTTTAAAAAAAATAAAAATCCGGTCCAAGACCGGACCGGGGGCCGGGACTCGGACCGGACCGGACCGGACCGGATTTTCCCAGTCCGGTCCCCGGTCCACACGTTTTGGGGTTCCCGGTCCTAGTCCGGTCTTGGACCGGTGCCCACCCCTACTTAGTGTTGCACAAAAGGCATCCTTGAGGTATTGTGATTTATTTTTTAGTGATTCTTTTCTTTTAGGCAACCTATTCATATCAATTTTCCAGAGGAAATTCTTACCTTTGGATATATATCCAGCTTCCATATTCAGGCATTGAGGCTTGGGGTCATAGTGTGTTCTTTGGTTATTAGTCTTATTGTTGAGTTTATGGCATACCATACGTGTCTACTCAGGGCTCAAATCAATTTATTCTCAATATTATTTACTGGGATAGGAGTTCTTACCATTTTCTGTTGCACATCATTGGGGACGACATGTAGTAACTCATTTAATTTCCATTTTGTTCAACTCTAATTTCTAGATCCACCATATTGTTGTACGTATTTTTTCCATAAGTGGCTCACTTGAAAGCCATCTATCCTTCCAAAACTTGATGGTCTTCCTACTTGCCACTTCAGGCCTTCTTCAGAGTCTCGCCTTAATTTCATCAGTTGTTTCCACTCCTATGAGCTATTCTACTTGACTTTATAATCCTCTAGTGGGATCCCCTTAAGTATTTTTCTTTAATCACTTGCACCCATATATTTGTTTGGTCAGTAAGAATTTTGCATATAAGCTTCATTTGGAGGGCCTTATTCACACACTCCACTTTTCTAATGTCTAGTCCTCCGTAAGCTTTTGGTTTGCATATTCGGTCCCAACCAATAAGTGGCTTAAGTTGTCTATTTTTTTCCAAAATAACATTTTGTTTGTGGCGTCTATTTCATCACTAACATATTTTGGCAACATAATATAGTTTGATTTTGTGGATAGATTCGATCCGATTAACATTATTCTCCCTTCTAGGGATAGCGTATTGGCTTTCCATTTTGTCAACTAACATTGTGCATTTCCAATTATGCTTTGAAAACATTCTCTGTTTACTCTCCCATTATGACTGAGCATCCTAAATATTTTTCTAGGTTCTCCATCGTGCTTATCCCCATTGTTTGTTTAATGTTTCGTTTTTTTTGGTTGCCCACTTTCTTAGACGTATGGAAAGATGATTTGTGATAATTCACCTTTTGACCTATTGTTGAATAGTACTTTTCAGTAATCCTCTTCATTTGGTTGCACACAATCTGGTTTCCTTTTGCAAAGGTGATAATATGAAATGCAAACGCTAAAAACGGAATTCTTATGTCACCTCTAGCTATCGGGAATCCTATTAGAGGTTATGGGCTCTCGCTAGCCTTTTGGAGTTTCTTGGCAAGAACCTCATCTCCAGTAACAAAAAGACATGGAAGTAGCGGATCTCCTTGCCTAATTCCGCGTTCCGACATAAATGGTGCGGTCATTCCGTTGTTGACAAAAACAAAGAAGGACACTATGCATACGCATTCACGGATCCATCCTACAAACATATCATCAAAGCCATATTGGTAAAGAATTCGAAGAAGAAATTCCTAGACCACCTTATCATATGCTTTTTTCATATCCAATTTTACAACCACCCATCCTTCCTTTGCTCGGCTACTTTTGAACGGATGAAAGATGTCATGTGCTATCAACACATTTCGTGGATTGCCCTTCTAGCCACAAGTGCTCCTTGGTGTGGGTGGATGATTTTGGGCATTACCACCTTTAATCTTTCTTTTAAGATTTTAGCTATTATTTTGTATATTCTTGTGCATAGACTAATAGGCCTATAGTGGTTCAGTGTTGATGGATTGTCAGTTTTTGGTAATAGTGAGATCAAAGCATGGTTACTTTGTTTCAAAATATTTCCCGAGTGAAAAAATCCTTTTACGGCTTTAATGGTTGTAGGTCCCACGATGTCCCTGTACTTCTTGTAGACCTCCGATGTCATACCATCAGGTCCCGGTGATTTGTCTGAACCAAGTCGGAATACACTCTTCTTTATTTCTTCATTTGTTATTGGCTTCGACAGAAAGTCATTGTCTTTAGCCGTTATATCCTTATCAACCATTGTCAATTGCTCTTCGGGAATAGCGGTGTTTATCCTTTGTTTCCTGTACTGTTTACAGAAGTCGTTTCTAATTTCTCGACGAATGTTTGCCTCTCCCACAATTTGGGTGCCATCAATCGACACGATTGTTCTTATGGTTTTGTGATTCGTCCTTCTTGTTGCAATTTTATGAAAGTATCCGGAATTTGATTTATACAGTTTTACATGCTTTGGCTTCGCCCATTGCTTCCAATATCCTCTATGGAAGTGAAGGATGCACTCCTTCCGCAAGAACCGAATCAGTTTTTGTATAAGAGTTGGTTGTGCTGATACAACAGTCTTTAGTTGTAGTACGAGGAGGGTGTTTTCAATTTCCCATAGTTTTTCGAATGTATTACCGAATGTCTTCCTTTTCCATTGTTTCGTGTGTGCTTTCAGTAGTTGAGTTTTCTTCAAGAGCTGAAACATGAATGACCCATGATAATAGGCACTCCATGTTTACATAACCACATTCTGATACTATCCTCATGAGCCACATCTTTTCAATCTTAAAAGATGTTACTTTGATCATTCCGCCATTCGAAATTTCAACTGATATCTTGCAGTGGTTGGATGATGTGAATGTGTGATTATAGGTTCAGATTCCTGGGAAACATTGTATGTACGATGATATCGCTTACCAATACTTTGTCTAGTTTTTAATAGATATTGTCACTTTATGTTCCGTTTTTCCGCCACGTGAAGCTATTTCCTAAGGTGGGAATCTCGCGTAGGTCACAATTGTCTTTCAGGTTTCAGAGTCGTTCAAATCGATTAATCATAGGTACACATCTTCCTTTTTATCACCTATTTCCTGGGTTTAGTTTAGGTCTCCTATGACGACCATAGATTTTCCAATTTCAAGAGCGTAACTGGTAAATTCTGACCAAGTGTTATCTTTCTGAACCTCATATTGCGGGGTATATATAAATTAAAGTGCAAGTACCCACCCTGTCAAAAGATTGACGTATTTCAAAATGATGTATCTTGGTTGGTGAGCTAGGGTTTCAATACTTTCACTAGTGAGCTGGTGTGCTTTACACATTACGCATATACCCCCGGCACTACCTTCCATCGCGGACCAGACTATATTGTCAAACCCTGCTCGTCTCCAAACCTGATCACTCGGAAGTTTATCTGTTTTTGTTTCTACAATAGTCATGACTTGGATTTGTTTAATTTTGCAGAACGAGTCAATCTATGGCTAGAAAGACTTCCTTCCTATTCCATGATGCAACTTTCATTTATAATGTATCATATCATTGTAGTCAATAACTCCCCTGAGATGATTATGGATTATGCTTATAATGACAAAGTGTACTCTTAGATATATACACCTTTCACTGTAAATTGCTTATTTTCCCATGATTACGCATCAAACACTGGGTTAAATGTTTTTGAACATTCTCCACACTTTCCGTCTTGATGGGTCAATGCATTTTATAGTTCTCGTTTCAGGGCGGCCAATTCACATTAGCAACATTCATCTGATGTGTGTTGTTTTGTTTTTAGTTCTAAACACATGTTTTTCCTTGGGTTTCAGAGTTCTACAAACAGTCCTAATTGAGTTACACACAATTATAACTTTAACACTAACCATACAACGATAAAAAACACAAATTACACATGACTTAGTCTGCCACCAGACCACACAAAGATGCTCTCCTTTCTTTCAACCTTTGAGTCCCAAAATATCATCGTGCCTTTCTTTCTCTTTGCCATTTTCATTTTTTCTTGACCTCTCATCATCCTATCAATCATACCTATTCTACACCAAATGTAATGTAATTCCAAATATCTTGCAACATATGAATTCCAAGTTAGACTCCAATCGGTTATGGTGCATGACAGGATAGCAATGCTACTGTGATTAGCATACTTTTGTATATCCAGTCCCTTAGTTGTTACAACATTCCTAATGTAGAGCCTCCATGAGAAAAATTCAGCTTACTATGCCAGTAGTCACTACTACTTGATACGTAGAGTTTAGTATTGGGATTACCTATTGGCATACTCCTATGCGGCCACTAAATGCTATGCCAAGATGAACATAATCCTTGCACCTGCACAAACCTGTCGTGGGCTACATCCCTGTCAAAATTGTCTATTGAAGACCAGCATCTAAAATCAACATTCAAAGTTATTGACCTACTACATGCTCCACAAAATTCCAAATTAATTAAATTACACCCAAAATAGATTTTTCCATTACTTTGATCGCACCTATTACCCCTAAGCTTAATAATTGTGCTTATGCTAGGTTTAAGAGATGGAAATCAGCAGTTACAGCAAAATTTTAGTCTCACTACTTTACTCACTATTCTACATAATTTCAGTTCAAAGGAATTACACCAAAACTAGATTTGTATGATATCTTGGACCTTCCTACTACATTTATGCGTAATGAGCTTGCTTTCCTCACCACTTGCCTCCATCCTTTTCCTGTTCTGTTTTCTGCAGTGGCACCATACTATGCTAATAATTAGCTAGTAAAGAATTTTGGCATACATTTATAACTTATAATAAGATACCACATTGGCATTACAAAATATGTATTACGTGAATCTTGCAACATTGCTTCCCAATCCACTACAACTTCTATACTACAAGTACACAATATACCACAAGTCATGAAAAAGCCACCAAGGATACAACCCTTGGGTGGTCCATTCATCACTACAAAATCCATGATTCTCCAGTCATTATTATTACATGTTCCTAGCTTTATATAGTAGATAGCATAGAGAACATAACTTAAATAACATGCCGAATTTAAATCCCCCAGGGCTTTATTACTTTCAAAATTCAATTTGTGTTTTCCCATCATCCCAACTTCATCATATTGGTGTTATTTCCTGCAGAACAGAAGTTATAGCCTCCAACCCCCAAGAATTCTCCTTATGCTTGTTAGACTCAGAATTGGAAGCTTAGAAGTTGGCCATTCCCATATTTTCCATCCTCACCACTAGAGAACTTGCATTGGAAAGAGAATGGAAGGAATCCAACAGTTAAGAGGCCTCCATTGGAGAGGCTACCATCAACTCTTTCTCAATCATGTCTTATATCTCTTCTTGAGTGTACTCTTCCCCATAGTCCTCCTCTTCATTCAGTATAAATTCTTTCACCATATTTAGCTAGGGCATTTTTAGATTCCACCTTTTCTTGAGCAACATTGGTTTCTTGGAGGGGTGGGAGGCTAGCCATTCCATTAGCTTCATCAATGGGGCTCCTAGGTGCCTCAAAGCCTTGCTTATCTTCTTCATTGGCACCATAATTAGGTTCCATCACCTTAGTATTTGCCTTTTCTTCCTCTGTAGGGATGCAAGACCCTTTGGACTGTCCAAATCCTTTAGAACCCAAAGAAGAGGAATCAGTCTTGTACACAGCTTGGATTCTACTTTTCATTTTAACCTCAGTTGACTCGTTCATGGTTTTTTCCCCCTCCTTTGAGGGCTTAGTCACATCTACATACTCCCACAGGCCTTCATCATCCCCTTCTAGAGTGCTAGCTAGCTTCCCAACCGGGATATTGGCAATATTGGGCTTAGGGAATTGACAATGACAACTTTGTTCCATATGGTGTTCAGAGGACAAGCTTGAGAGGTATGGGACAAATCACCACAGATGCCACACCTTTTAGGGAAGTCTTTAAACTACACTTTATATTTCACTTCGTTGGCATTTTCATTTGGGACAAATATTTTAGTGCCCTCTATGGCCTTGAAGTCCACGTTGACACATACTCTAGCATGTCTAAATCTTTGTTTTATCTTAGTAAAGTTGCATAGCTTAAAGACTTCACCCATATTAATTATTCCATTTCATTATGGTCCTAAGCACATCAAAGGTAAAGTATACAACTGGAAGTTTGGGAATCCTAACCCACACATCAACTTGGGAAATAGATTTAGTGGAGGTATCAAAGATGGACCTCCAAGGTCTACGGATCATTAGCTAACTAAACATATAGTATGGCATGCCATCCCAAACCCAAGCTCTAACCACCCATGGGTTCTCACATGGGTAAGGAAGTCTCCATTTATTTTCAAATCTCCTCTTAGTTTGTTTCTCAACTTGGTGATCTCTATGGTATCTCCTTAAACAAAAGCATAAAGAGAACTTTCCTTCGAGTGCTCAATATGTTCTTTTACCCCTACTAACTTTCCAAGAAAGCCCCCCCATATCCATCTTAGCTTTAGCCCTCCCTTTGTCTTTCTTAGTTCCAAAGAAGCCAACCTCTGGCGCTGGCATGTGACCATCCTTACCCTTTAAAGCCTCATTGACTCTAGTAGAGGAATTAGCCGAGTTTTCTTTAAGGAAATCTTTAGAGGTTTGGTCTTTAAAATATGCCAAACCTGAACAAAGCACTTTCTTAAATGAATGTTTGTCTTTCTTCATGGTCTTAGGATGATAGAACTCAATAAAGATAGCAGAGAAAATATGAGAGTTAAGAAGATAGTAGCAACGACAGAGGTATCCCAAATGGCAACCCAAACCCTCGTATTTATAGACAAATGTCCCACACACAATAAAAGACTCGGAAAGAGAATAGCAAGCACTATAGATGAAGGAGGAGCACGGCCTGACATTAGCAATTAGGGAATGTCTTCCGAGATCATTCGTGAGGGGGGAGCAACTATCCCTCAAGCAGTCAGATTGTGTTTTAGGAATCCTGGAAATCCGTTGAAAGCAACGCCAACTCTCTTCCTTTGCCATCGCCACGATGAATAGCTTGCCATTGTTAAACAAGCTTCACCAACTCTTGCCCCTTTTTGAGTTTTGATTATGGGTTTTTAACAATCAGCCTACATCTCGTGAATCTGGCTCCCCTATGCACCGAAGCGGAGATCCTAGTACCCATAGCCGTTTTTGGATGCGCCGACATCAGTTTATTTTCAAGTTCACCATGTCAAGCGTTGGGCGTAGGAACTAGAAATTAGGGAGCTAACTCACCTAGTCCCCACTTTGGAGCTCGGTGCTGATCATTGTTATTGATTTCATAGAGGACTACATAGAGGATTATACCCGATATTGTTGTAATTTGGGGGCTAGGGTTCCGATATTTTGGGCAACAATGACTGTTTTCATTGGGGGAAGGATAAAGAGAGCATTTTCTCCTTTTTTCTATATAGGCTCCGTTCGGCGACACTAACTGAGACTGGAACTGAGAGATGAGACTGAGACTGAGAGATGACTGAATAGATGAAATTGGGAATGGAAAAACTAGCTGAATGGGCAAAAAAATAGTAATGGGTGTTCGGGAAGAGGGGTAGCTGAGGCAGTAAAATGTTAACCTAAAATGACCATATTAGCCTTGGAGTGGTAAAAATTTACATTTTATACCCCATCTCGTGCCATTCACGTGATGGCATTGGAGCCTTCATATTGGGTCGAAATCCCAATCGTGTTCATGCCCTCACTTTTCTTCGGCGTTCCCCTAGAGCCCCAGACGTATTTCCGGCAACAGGGACGAGGCGACCACTCCCGGCGGCCTCGGTGTTGCAGGCGAAGGCTCCCGATGAGGTATGTAATCCCTGTTGATATGTGGTTGTGGGTCTCGGGATTAGGTTTGTAAACCCGCTGTTTGTGTCGTCATGTAGATCCGGCGAGCAGAGGTGCTACTGTGGGCGGAGTAGGCATCGAACGGGGCAAATCTGCGACGGAGTTCCTCGTCTTCCCCTGTAGCTGGCGTGGAAATGTCGTGAACACAGACAGCAGCTCGAGAGGGGCATCTGGTGGAAATGTCAAAATTTGGGAGATGGGGATTTTTGAGTAATCAGCGGGCTGGGCAGCGAAAAGCTCGTACCCCCAAGGGGAACGAAGTAGCGGAATTCCGCTAGGCAGTCCGCTCCATCTTCCGCGCCAGCTGCCCTGCCGAACGACGACCTCGAGTAGCATTTTCCCATCCAGCCAGCTCCCGCTACCATTTCAGCGAGCTCCCGAACGGACGCATAGTGATTTGACAATATGAAAAATATCTCAAGAACATTCATTGAATGTATGTGTTTGGTTGGAAAAAATATAACCAAATATACCATGAAATTTGATTTTATGATTTCTTTATCCATATAAGGGTAGGTAAGATCCATTTTTCCCTTTTAATTAATTGTAAATTTTCCATTATGCCCATAGATTAACCAATTGGATTTCAAAGATAGTATTAGGGCTATAATCATAACTTCATATAAACTCATATGAATTTTCAAATCCAACAAATATAATAAAGGTTTTTGATTTCTAGAAAAGTGTTTTTAACCGAACACTTTTTACAAATCTCATACATTTAAATTCTATGTATTTAATTTTAGATGATTTCATTTCTCGTGAAAACACTTCATGTATTTAACCAAACGAGCACTTAATTATTTGTGGGCCCATCAAACAAATACATAAAGGATTTTCTTATTGTGTGCCCAATGCACACACTATAAGATATCAATATTAGAAATTTTTGGTAAATCTTAAATTTTAGAATTTTTTATTCTTTTTTGTGACGGGTTCACTATTTCCTCTTTAGGGTTTAGTTTCGCTGTTCAACATGCTTATAATGTGTCCTTAGGTTACACAATAGAAAAACCGAAAAAAAAATACTCTTCTACTTTGAACGGTTTCCTAACACCCTTTATGAGCCCTTTATGAGCGTGATCCCAACAACTAGAACAAAATCCAGTAAAGGTTGAGGAAGAAAGACCAAAAAGGAAAGAATGTGTGAGCCCTCATTAGTTTTTCTGATGAGCATGCTCTTTTCAACTCAAGCTATCAACCTATTTAGATGTTGATTAGCTTTCTACTTTTTGATTTCATCTTAACGCCTCTACGCATTTGACCAAATAAATAACAAATCATGTAAGTGAGTTCACTGCATTACTTATATATGTCAATGCATTTTGAACATTCAAATATGGGTTATCCTTGTGACTTGTGAGCCACCTAAATCATCCTATATATTACTTCCTCGAACCATCATTTATCAGATTTGTATCAATTGCAAAGCAAATGAAAAATATATATAGATAAAGCTTATGCTCCAAGGCTTGTGATGTAGGAATCAACATTAGAGATTAAAATCAGTTAGTCCTTTGACCTTACTACACAAGCTAACATGGGGAAAAGGGCTAATAAAATGATTAGGGAAATGGAAGTAACTACTCCCATTTGAAGTTGGGCCTTCGTCAGTTCAAGTTGTTTCGACTGTTGTTCGGGTAGTGTCTTTTTCTGTTTCTCCGTTTGATTCGTTATATTTTCTTATGTCCGCTTCATGTTATCTTACTCTTTGATGATATTCGATCTCTTATAACTCCTAGGTTTGTCTTTCTCTTACCTCGCACAAGGCCATTTTAATATCTCAATTCGTCATTTCTCTATATTTTTATTCTTCTTGTTTTGGTTTTCTTTAGGGTTGTTGATTTTTTGGGATATTCAGTTTAGTTAAAACTTTCGATTTAGGAAAGTTTTGTTTGGTACCTCCTCAATGTTTTAAAAAGTTTTCCATGTACCCTTGAACTTTAAATATGTTCATCCTATCTTCTTTCTTGTGTTTTTCTTTAATATTTTCGTTATTTGGGGTTTTTTTGTTTAAAAAAGATTTTTTTTTAATTTTAATTACAATAAATGGATAAAAGAAGTGAACCCACTAACAAAAAGTCTTTACTCCTTCTAAAATTTTCATCTAAAACTCTTATTAAAGTTGTAATGCAAAAAAATAAAAGATATTTATTGTGTTTTATTAACTTAGTGTAAGAAACAATACAAGCATATTAATATTTATTTTGATTTTAATAAATTTGTACAAAATTTGTAATAAATTAAATTTCTACAAATTAAATAAAAATTGTGATAGTTGTTTTGAATAATTACTACTCCTATTTTTTAGAAAGATTCAACACTAATGTATATTTACATCTCAAATTAATTTAATTTGAAAAAAATGGAATAAAGTAGGTAAAACATGGATAATATAGGTAAAACGTTAGATTGGGTAGGGATAATTTTGTAGTTTTATAGAGGTGCAATGTTAAAAAAATGATAAAGTTGATCAGAAAGTTGGATAATGGAGGATAATATATAAGATTAGGTAGGGATAAATTTTTAATTTTGTTGAGAAAAGTGATAAAGTTGATGAAAAAGTTGGATAATGAGGAATAATACAGTTGATTGAATGAGAGTATAAGTGTAAAAAAAAAAAGTAGATTTAAATGGAAAAGAAATGAAGATGGATAAACTTTTCGGGATACCCGAAAAGGAATAAGAGACAAACTTTATGGGACAGAGGGAGTATAAACTTATTTCTCTCTCCTCCGATAATAATTATACCCTAGATTGAGAGTTTGTCTTTCTCCATTGGTTCATCGATCACCATCTCCTCCAACCAGAGCTGCTCCTTCGTTATCTTGCCTTCGTCGAATTTCTTCACACGTCGTTGTTGGCAACCATTTTTTTCCACTATCGTCAGAAAATTCATCTTTGTCGTGAACTAAAATTTCTAAAAAAATAGCACATGGGGGATACGAGATCTGAGGTATTTGAGATCCACTCGCATTCCAATTTTGGTTGATTGGGGTCGGTCCAACAATTACAAGGGGAGCGAGATGGGGAAAGTGGACGAGAATTTCGACGATGAAGCGTCGTCGTCGATAAGCTCGGGAAACGTTGGCACTAGAATGGGGATGAAGACGTCCGATATGAGGATGGTAGTTAGGCATTGGGATTAGAAGGAAATCGTCACCTCCATCAAGGAGTACTTTGACCAGGATGTGGCGGTCAGTGACCAGGTCTCTGAGATATTAGAGACCAACCAAGCTCAACTCAGTCGCAGCATCAAACAATTAAAGAGTAAGTTTGTGATTTCAGTTTGTTTGCACTAAACTCAGGATGGCTAGTTGGAGAATAAATTTGATTTTGGACTAACTTGATACTTTGCATTCTGGACTTTTTGATGTTGTGTTTTTCATGTAACTAGAATTGAATTTTGAACTAGTATATGTATACAGAAGTAAGTAATTTTGATTCATAAGAATAAGAAGTAAATTTGTGACTTTGTGGATTTGATGTGAATTTTGAGCTCATATAGGAAGAATCATGTTGTTAGTGTAGGGTGGTGTTTTTGTGCTCTTTATTACTACATTAGATTTTTGGTTAATAGCTATATGTTAATGATTGTGCAGAGTTAAAAGTGAGACATCATGATGCTCAATTATCAATGTGGAGAATGTAATTTTCTTCGTCTTACTTGAGTTCTTAGTTGGAATAATTCCACAAATTTTGTATTTTAATTACTGTCAATGATAATATTGATGACATAATTATCATTCCAATTATTAATGGTAAAGGCTTGTGATGGTAGCTAAGTGTCATTGTGGTGAATCTGATGACACTAATTAGATACCTCTTTTTAAGATGACACTTTAGGTGATGATACTATTTCGATGAAACTTTTTGTGCTGACTACCTAACAGAACAAGTGTCATCTCTTGTAATTAGTTGATATATTGGAGCATACAAGTGACTAATTATAAATATATACTTGTAGAAAGTCATCACTCAGTTTGGTGAATAGTGTCACTTGTGAGGACAATTAAGTATTATGAAGATCCTTTGAGAACATGGTGATGACAATGAATGTTATCAAAATCTTTTTATGACAGTTATGGCGATACTTACCATATTGGTCACCACACTTTGTTGATTGAAACTGGTTGATGACTTTTTGATTAATGACACGTATTAAAAGATAAAATGTAATGATACTTAGTTGATTTGATATTTGAGTAAGGATATATAATTAGTGACACTAAAAATAATTGCATTTGATACTATTCTTGTATTTGATTAGACTTACTTATTTTGAGTAATAATTTATTAAGTTATTTAAATTTCTTATCAATTTTTCATCTATATCGTGACATTCTTGTAATGGTATTAAGATTTAGCTATTAGTTCTTCTTAAAATTGGGTTATTTGGCCAACTGTTATATTAATGTGTTTGCTCGAAACTTTTGTGATAACAGTTTGGTGTTTTGTCCAATTTGTTATAGTATAAGCGTAATCAAACTGGCATCATTGTCATTGAGTGATGACACTAAATCGAGTGACTGAGTGATGACAATGAATCGAGTGATGACAATCGTATTGTCATTATTCGATAAGTGTGAAGACGGTCTTCAAGTGATGATAATGATGATATCTTCGGGTGATGACAATTGTCGAGTGATGATAGTCTTCGAGTGATGACAATTTTGAGTGATGACAGTGAACACCGGTCAACGCCGAACAATGGTCGATCGACACCAATCAACGGTCGATCAACACCAATCAACGGTCGATCAACATCAATCAATGATTTGTCAACTAATGGAGAAATAAAGTAGTTTTGGGATTTTGCTATACACCTAATTTTAAACAGTTGGTAAAGAATGACTTATTAGATCTTTCTACTTCTACCAAAAAAAATTCTCGCTATATAATTAAATCTTTCTACTTTTTATCGATCAATTAAAGTATCATGTACTTCTATCCAAAAAAAACTAAAGTATCATGTTTAATGATATGCATACGTACACTTATTAAAAAGCTAATAAAAAGTCACCACATGAGATGATACGACCAATCCTTTTCTAATCAATAATTCTTATTCGTAAGATTTCCTAATCGGTGAGGGTGGCTTGTAATATAAATATTCAACACAACACAACTCTCTTTAAGTCATTGACGATGTTGAATCAAGAGTTGGATTTTTAATCCCCTCAACTCAAAACTCTCGCTAATTCGTCTTATTTAAAAACTTAATTCTATTTTAGGTTCACTGTATACAACTCTATTGTATTCTTTAAATTTCACTATATTAATTTAATTTTTGTTACTAAAATATATATTTTATGGCATTAAGCATGTTAACAATATTGTTCTATACAATGTACAAATTTTAAAACACCTAAAAATACAACGATTAATTGTAAATATTTTTCTAACATATATTTTTCAAATATATTAATTTCTTTTTAAAATTATACAGTAATATATATAAAAATGGGTGTCTATACATATAAACAAAATAGAATTATTAAATTTTTTGAAAAGATAAAAATACTTTTTTTTAGGAAATAATAATTAAATTTGCTATTTATATACCTAAATCGGGAAAAAACGACTGTGAGTCCAGCGCTCCATCCTGTGTCATATGTATTTCTCTTTCTATACACTAATTTATTTGGACGTTAAAACCTTTGTTTTTGGACACTTATAATTGAGATTCTTAGCATTTGAACACTGTGATATTAGCATTCTAAAGTTAAAAACCATCCCTACAGATGGCCTTAGAGTATTCCTATATAAGTGTACATGTACACAAATCAGGCCGTGTCCCTCCCATCGCAACCAAGCACACCCACCATGGCCAACCATCATTCTCCTCGTCTCCTCATCCTTCTCCTCCTATTGCCCACCTCCCTTTTCCTCTTCCTCCGGCTCCACCCTTCCACCGTCACCACCCCCACCGCCGCCGTAAACCACCACCACCGCCGCCACCTCCAGACGCTAGTGGAGGTGGCGGCGGCTGCCGAGTCGCACTGCGAAGGCACACTCTACCCCACCCTCTGCGCCTCCACCCTCCGCTCCACCGTCCCGGACCTCCACAAGAAGTCCCTCTCGGACGCCATCTCGGCCACCATCGGCGTCTGCGTCCGGGAGGTGGCGGACTCGGCCTCCAACTGCTCGGGCCTCGGCCACGCCCACCCACGGGGACGCTCCTACTCCGCCTTCGGCCTCGCCCAGGACCGGGCCATCGCCGACTGCATCGAGCTGCTCGACGACTCCGCCGACGAGCTCGCGTCCGCCCTCGGCGACGTCAACCAAAAGAACGCCGCGGCCAAGTCGGACGACGTCCGGACCCTGCTCAGCGCCGCCATGACCAACCAGTACACGTGCCTCGAAGGATTCACCAACAAAACGCTGCGTGACAAGATCCTCAAGCCTCAGCTCATGAGGATCTCGCACCACGTCAGCAATGCCCTCGCCATGCTCAACAAGGCTCCCAAGCACACCGCGGCCACAATGCCGTCGTCGTCGCCTGCTCGGAAGTTGCCCGAGGACAAGATGGTTTATCGCCTCGCCAACGATGGCTTCCCAAGGTACAATTAATTAATTAATCTTGGTCCATATATAGCTAGATAGCTTCATATTCCGACAACTACAAAATGCTTGGTATGTATGTTTCATTTGTACATACAGGACTTTTTCTGACAAGACCAATTCATCAAATCATGAATTACTGTGAATATTGCTGAATTCGGTCACCTCATAAAGTTGTTAACAATCATATATGTCAATGGAAATTTATCAAAAACAGAACAAAGGTATAAGTATGTTTTTGTCAAAAAGGCCCGCCTCGTTGAACTGTACAATTATATACGACCAGACGACCCCATATATATATTTTGTTTATGAAAATCGTTTCATAGTATTCAATTAATAATCCACATTATAAGTGTGGTTAATCAAAAAAATCCGATCTAGCTGGAACGGGTTGAACACTTGAACTCTCATTTTCAATTGCGTTTCCATTTTTATATTTGTTACAGTTTGGTCCATGACAATTTAATTTCGCCTGTACATTTATTGATGGAATTTGTTCTTCATTTTCCGAAATATGCCTAAAATTCTGCCACCACACATAAAGTTATAGCAATATATTGCAACTTTCGCCACATTTAAAAAAAAGTTATGGGAAAACGTACAATAATCTGTCCGCCGCATTAAAATGTACGTTTAATTGAAGATGACCCCGCCCGGCCGCCCATACACTTGTGTTACTTTCTTGTTTACGAGATTTGCACGTACTTAATGCAGGTGGTTGCGGAAGAAGGACAGGAGGTTGCTACAAGCACCGGTGACGACGACGACCAAGTTTGACTTGGTGGTGGCCAAGGACGGCTCCGGGAATTTCACGACCGTACAAGCGGCTGTGGACGCAGCCCCCAACAAGACCAAGACGAGGTTCGTTATATACATAAAGGCGGGGGCGTACCTGGAAAACGTGGAGGTGGTGAAGAAGAAGACCAATTTGATGTTCATCGGAGACGGGATCGAGAAGACCGTGATCAAGGCTAGCCGCAACGTTGTTGATGGATGGACCACTTTCAGGTCTGCCACTGTTGGTAAGCATCTAGCCTAACCCTTATACAGTTATACGCACGTACATGATAGTAGAATTCATGTTGCACATATCAACGTACACTAATAGTAGTAAATTCTGATCAAAAAAAAAATAGTAGTAAATGAGTAAAAAATAATTGAATTCATCATGGAATAAATGTTAGTTTTGCTTACATTTTCATCATTTAAAATTATTGATATTTGTAGAAAGCTTACACATTCATGTATCAGCAAGGCATAAAACAGGGTAGGGGGCCATAGATTTGTCATGTTCGTGAATTTTGTTTTTATTTGCATATAATATACTAATATGCAGCAATTGTGATTTGGATCGAATCCGTGTTCATGATCTAGCTAATATTTGACACATTGTCTTAGATTTAGATTGGAAATAAAGTATGAAGGAACCTATAATAATATACCATGCAGCCCCTGTTTCAAGAAAACTACAAATGTTGTGTGTAAGAGACATTTACAATAATTAATCCCAACTTTTAGCAATTCACATTTACACAAAGCAGTGACTGGTAAGAGATTGCACAAACAGGCAAGAAATCAAATGATGTAAAATATGATCATAATGATATGATTGAAATGATCGATTAACAGTTTGAACATGAACCAAAAAATTAATCACGTACTGATCCATGTTATAAGAGTGTGTGTTTGATTGGTTGATGGTACGGGCTAGAATAAAGAACACACACTTGTAAGTTGTATATCACGGGGGGAGAATATAAATCATATGTAGAGGAAAATGCATGAGTGAAATGAGAATTTGTCGGAAAGACAGTTCAAGTTTCGAGTTTAGGTTTGCTGCTACGTATACATAAACACTAATTAAGTAATTATGCCTTGTAGGATAATAACAATTAACAAGCCGTACGGGTGGCAGAAATATAATATAATCTATGTAATTAAAATACAAAAAAGTCACGTAAAACACACAGCCCGGTCAGCCAATTGACATTTTAAGTTTTGTAAGTATTGGGTGTCCATAATTAAGCTTAAGCCAGCCAATATTACACATGACTATTTACATTAAATACTTACAAAGCACTATATATATACAAAAGGCTGAAAGAATCTTGCAGATCACATCTTTCCAGATCGAACAATATACATATGTGTATTAAATATGGACAGGGCTAGATTAAAAGTAAGACCACATATACAGTGTAGATGTACGTAGCAGATGAGGGAATTTGAGGAGATTATGAACATAGGATCACGTGAAAAAAAGGAGAGTGGGGGGGAAGCCATGGCCACGGGTAATGTACGTCGTAATGAACAAAAAAACACAAGAGTACATACGTTCTGTGTAGGAATGTAGCTAGGTTGTTGACGTTGATTGAGGAAGGCCGGGCTTACATGTATAGATATTGTTGTTATCTAGTTTGGGATGTGTAGGCCTAGCCAATTTGAGAGGTACTAATGAATTAATTTGTCTTGACCTTTGGATGCATACATATGGTATCATGTGTCATGCATGTGCCTACATTTACATTACTTGGTCGTCCCCTCCACTAAAACTAGATGATATATACAGTAGCTTCGTTTCGGACCACTCGGAGTCCCGGACTTAACTAAGATCACCTACATACAATATAATTCAACACCTACTCAATCATATTAGTGATCAATGTGTAAGATGTGCAATTACGGATGCGTTGTCGGCGGACGAGGCTAGTTAACTTTAGTAGTAATGAATTAAGAGTACTAGCTAGGTGTAGATGTAGAGCAGTATCTAGTTAATTTGGATCTTCTCTTATTATTGGATATGCTACTTAAGACTTTGGAAAATGGAAGATATCACGGACCCAATAATTGATGAAGATAATAGAGCATTTGAAAACGAATTAAGAGCCTAAATTAGGGAGGATTATCCGGCATTGAATTTGAGCCCCATTCACAAATTTCCTAGGCTGTTGTAAGCAGGGGTGGAGCTACGTTGGGGCCGGTGGGGGATATGGGCCCCCCAATCCAAAATTTTTTTACCTTATATTGTTCATCTCTTTCGGGGCTTCGATTTGATATATTATATGCCTTAATCCCATATCTAAATAACATAATTGGCCCCCTCAATACTTCTATCCTGCTTCCGCCCCTGGTTGTAACGCTAAATCCACCCTAAGGAAATGGTTTCGAGTGCCCACTTACAGACTTTCAATATATAAAATTCGATTAGGACACACGATAGAGAAACCGTTATTTAAAATATGTCTTGATTCCAAGTAACTTGGGCGGTGAATAATATATGATTGCAGCGGTCTCGGGGACGGGGTTCATAGCAAAGGGGATAAGCTTCGAGAACTCGGCGGGGCCGAGCAAGCACCAGGCGGTGGCCTTCCGGAGCAGCGCCGACTTCTCGGCCTTCTACCAATGCAGCTTCGTGGCGTACCAGGACACCCTGTACGCCCACTCCCTCCGCCAGTTCTACCGCGACTGCGACGTCTACGGCACCGTCGACTTCGTCTTCGGGAACGCGGCCGCCGTCTTCCAGAACTGCAACCTCTACGCGCGCAAGCCCGACCCGAACCAGAGCAACCTCTTCACCGCCCAGGGCCGCGAGGACCCCAACCAGAACACCGGCTTCTCCTTCCTCCACTGCAAGGTCGCCGCCGCCTCCGACCTCGCCCCCGTCCAGGCCTCCTTCAAGTCCTACCTCGGCCGCCCCTGGCGCACCCACTCTCGCACCGTCTACATCCTCTCCTACATTGGCGACCTTGTCGACCCCGCCGGCTGGCTCGAGTGGTCCGGGGACTTTGCCCTCAAGACCCTTTATTATGGCGAGTATAACAACCGTGGACCCGGCTCGAATACCAGCGCCCGGGTCAAGTGGCCCGGCTACCGCGTCATTAACGACTCCACCGAGGCGAATATGTTTGGTGTTGGGAATTTTCTCCAGGGTACTGAATGGCTCACTTCCTATGACATTCCGGTCTATCTCAACCTTAGTCCGTAAGAATAAACTTTGATCAATTTGTTCGTGGCCCGGAATCATGTATTCTGAGTGCACTATTGATTCTTGAAGGTGTTGTAGTACTTGTTGTAATTGAAACAAACATGCATTTACGAGGAGGTAATTTTGTTTACCCCTTGTGAGGTTGTATTAGAATCATTTGTCCAACCGAAAGTCCATCAAAGGATGAATAAAGGAAAAAGGAGCAGGAGGATTGTGTTTCTGACTTTTGGGCCTTGCAAGTGCTGTTCAACTTTTCATCATAATGCCGACTGGGCCAGTGGTAAAGTGGGCCATAAAGGATTCTATCCTCGTCTCTTGCTATACCAGATTGAATAGTTGGCTAACATATATGCGCTATGTGGGTCTTACATAATTTACATTGACTACTTGGCTAAAATATACGTAGGAATTTGAAATCAAATAAAGAAGTTAATTCACATGAACATAATTCCCAGATATTAGATTTCACATAATTTGATGAAATATGGTTGTTTACAAATTACTATCTAGTGATCTTGAATAAATTTCTACAAATTTTTTGGTATGAAATGAAAAAACATGGGAATTCACCTACAAAAATCAAAGCATCCCTTATACATTAAAAATGATAATGTAAATCAAGGGTATAAATAAAATTTATAATTTGAATAAAAAAAATTATTTTAAATATATGGAGAAATTGAATCTTACCACCCCCACCATGAGAACGCAATTCTTCCATTTTTGGGGGAGTACAATTCATGAGAATTTAACTTCTTAGGATTTTGGCATCTTACCTACATGTCAACTTAGAATTGGCATTAATTACCCTCAATCAACTAAATTGTATTATATTCAAGCTAATATGTTATTCTTGTTGTTGTTGTTATTAGTAGTAGTGGTACTATAAATTATTTCAGTAAATTTATTTCTGATTATATTTTTATTATTGAATATTATATGTTATTGCTTTATATTATATATATTATATTTCCATGTTGTTTGAAATTTCCATGGTTTTAAAAAGTAACCAAACAAGCACTAAAAGTAATACTTGTGTTTTTATCTTTATTAGGTTTTTACTAAATACTTGTCACTTTAGATTTTTCACATATTTTTTCTTATATTATCTTCATTTATTGAAAATAATTACCTAATTATATAATAGAAAATCTTAAGAAAATTGAGGATGTTGAAATAAAATTATCTTATTTCTTAATTTTTTTGATAAATTTTGAAACGACATTATTTTACTTAATTAATGAAGTAATATAGATAGAATGATAATTTAATTTGAAGAAAAGAAGAAAATAGAGTGACAAGATAAAAGAATCCTATTAGGCCTTGTTCGGCAACACTCATATAATGACTTATAATATCTTATTTTTCAAAACAGTTTTTTTTACCAAACACTTCTTCCTTTACCATTCTTGTGTTTTTTATTCATTAATTTATTACCACTCTTTTATATTAAGTCCTTGTTTGGTTCTAGAACTCTCTTCCAAAAAAGAAGCTATTATTGTCAATAAGCTACCTCCCACCGAACAGACCCTTAGTGTTCCTAAGGTTTTGATTTTGTCTGCTAAGATCCTTTTTTGAGATTGTAAATATTGTCGATCATATGACATATCCCTTACTTTTTGTTCGAGTTGATTAATCCAAGACACAGCATAAGTGTTTTGTTTGGTGTTGTCTTATCATTCAGAAAAGTATTGTTCAACAATGTTGCCATTTGGTATACTTTAACCTATTTGTTTCCGGTAATGATATCCTTCCTAATAGTAATAGTTATATAGATCTATAATGTAGGGTAAGAGAGATCTATAATGTCGGGTAAGAGAAGATTGAGAGTAAGACAAATCAAGTAATTTCTTTTTTTTTTTTGGTTGAGGGCACTGCCCATCAGAGTCGAACCGATGACCTCTGGGTATTACCCTTGGAGGCTTAACCGTTTTAACTGAATGCCCGAAGGCACAAATCAAGTAATTTCTTAATCTATTAGATACACTCTAAAATGATAAATACTCCTCCGTAGGATGACTTAGTGGTAGAACATGCATATGGATTAATGTGCAGATGTTCTAATATAAACCCTCATCTCATTTTCTACAGTAAAAAATCAAATCCCATCATTTTTCGTTGTATGACTCTTAGGTTGAGCTCTTCAGTGTAAACTAACTTAATTGACACGTAACCTAAGGGTTTGATCATGAACAAGTAGTTCGCTCCTTATAAAAAGCTAGTTTTTACGCACTCTATTTTTTACTTTTCGCACTCCAATTTGTGTGGATTTGGAATCCGCACAAGTGTTTTAACATTGTTCTCCAATTTGTCTGGATCCGCACAAGTCGGAGTGCGCAACAGAAAAAAAAGAGTGCTACAACACCTTGTAAATTCATAATAAATTATTTCTCTATTATTATTATTATTATTATTATTATTATTTTCATAATAAATTCAAATCAATAAAACTAAACACGATTATTCAAAATTTAACTAACCATAAGAAATTACATGATTTACACGATTATTCAAAATTTAACTAACCATAAGAAATTACATGACGCTGGATGGGAACCTAGAAATAAGCCGAGCTCCGACACCCTTCTGAATGCAAAAACTCAATCTATGAAAAATAAAAGCACCACTCCTGACATTGTTAGATTGACTAATAGAGAGATGTTTAATACGTGACAGCAAGTCCAAAGCCTCCTTATCGAATTCTCTAAATGTGGAGAAAGCAAAAGGAACAAACTTGTATCCATTCTCCTCACATTTGGACACATACTTCTTCCTTTTCCTCTCCACAACATTGTGCAAGGCTGCCCTAGCACTCACACCTCCACCAGCAAACGGAGACACACCGGTCACATCCACATAAACATCTTGCTTGTTATTATTATTATTATTATTTCACTTAGGGAAAAGTCATCATTTTCAATCCATGCATCTTCAAAGAATTATGGGACAATTCTTATGATTCACTTGCTTGAGTAACAAAATTCGAATTAACTTGCGGGTCAAGAAAACAGGATTAGATGAAGCCGAATATTACAAGTTAGGTGACTAGTCGCGACTCCACCACCACAAATCGAAGGACCTCACATAAAATAGTAAGTTAAGTTAAATTTTCTAGTCTAAGTTCAGTGAAAGAGAGTTTTATTCTTTAGTTTCAACTATATAGAGGCATCATCGTTAAGCATCAAGAGTATAGCGGTCACATGAGGTTGGGTAACCTCCTAGGATTATCCAGAATCGGCATGTCAAGAAACTGACTTGAATAATCTAAAGCTATTGGCAATGCCCGTTTTCAGACTCTTCGATTCAATCTGCACGTCGACTTATCCCCATATGCTTGTCGGGGGTATTAAAGATAAAAAATATCTTTTATGTGTTTCCATATCTTTCGCAACCATATAAATAGATATTGTATGTAACTTGGGCTCAAAGGAGTTCTCACATCTCTGGTATAAATAAATATCATATCAATGCATTAAGGGTAAGAAAAAAACCCTATTCACAAAATTTTCTCATTATATTTCTTACAATTTCCAACGAGACATCAAACAATGCAAATTGGTCTTCGTGGAAATTTTTGGTTGTCATTGGAGCTTGACTAGATAATTGTCAAACCACCATCGCATCACCAACAGATTGCCAAGAGACAACTCTTGAACTATTGTCAGAGACAGATTCAGGATTCGAATTCAGGGTGGGCTGTATTAAACTAAAAAAATAGTAAATTAATTTTTTAAAAAATTTCAGTGTTTTTAGAGTTTTCTAGACCTCTAAGTATTATAAAATGAATACTTAATTAGTAAATAGATAATGAAATTATATACAATTACAAAGAAAAGAATAAATTTGATTGATTATTGTCTTCTTTAAAGATTTTAGGCTTTAATTTTTCTAAAAAAATCATTAATTACCAACAAAATACTAAATTATATATTTTTAAATTTTTGAAAAAAAACAGGGTGGGCTGACTATTGTGCTTGTCTCCGACCACCTTTGGGTTAAGTGTTTTGTTGACTTAAACTATCTCATTTACATGTCATGTCAAATTATGTGCACCTTAGCTCACATTTTTTCCATAAGATATAAAATGGAGTTGAATTAAATGAAAATTATTATTTTATAAACTGTAAAATACTAATCACAAATAGAAACATATGAACTATAAAAAAAAAAATGTAAATTTCCATCTCCGTTACCCATCCAGTCCTCCTATTGAGTTGTCAAAAGCCTATTTTGGGTCAATTTTATTAGTAATTATAAAAATGCAACCATGTTAATAATTGGGAAATTCCATGGTAGACAAGATTTTCCAAGAGTACTCATGGTGACCTTGAGGTTTTACAAATTCCGTGTAATGGCATCGGTATATTATAAAAAGCTAAGAGTATTTAAAATTTTACCATGTTATCCACTTAATTGTATATACTATATATTCTATTTTCCTAAATTCAGGTACATTTCTTTATTTTAAAAAAATTAACATTTGAATATAATAAAGATTATGTGTATCAAGTTATACTTCTCGTTAAATGTTTTAAGAAAACAAGTTAGATAGATTTTAAAAAAAGATAAAAGTTGGGGGATGCTTTGTAATTATGAAGATATTAGTACTAAATTTTATATTTTTTATAATAATTTAATGATACCACACAAAATTTATAAAACCTCGTGAAAATTGCAAGTAATTTCCTTTAGTAATTGTACCCCATTTACTTTAGAGGGAATTGGGTGATGGGGGCTATTTTGATGACAAAACGGGGGAAATAGGCTCAACATGTAATTAATGGGATAAATGGGCTTTTTTACTCTATAAAACACTCAATCCCTCATTTTCTCTCTTATCTTTTCATTTTTTTTTCTCTCTCAGCTTCCACCCTCTCTTCTCATCTCTCCCTCTTTCCTCTTCCCCTCACTCTTCAAATCTG